>JAYEPQ010000012.1:20814913-20839913 GCA_036321105.1 Dracaena cambodiana | reverse complement strand
GAGTACGTAGTTTACGCTCTATATCCACGTTAAGAGCCAGACGCTATAAATTCGTAAATTAAATCTCGACCTGCGAGGTTCTGCTGGAGCTCGAAGCCATGCATGTTAGTTTGTTAGGTCCGATTACCTTGGACGGTGGCTGCACCCTCCAAGTCCAACTCAAAGAAAAAACAAAACAAAAATGAACCAAACAACAAAACAAAATTCCATTTTTTTTTTTTTTTCTTCTTTTAGTTAAGGGATAGAATAACTGGTCAACTACCAGATCAAATCCAATCCGTCCAGTACATCTGTCATCCCAACGGTAACCTCACCCCCACCTAATCCCTCAGTCAAGCTCCACTCCAAGAGCACCTCACGGCTCAGTCGCACTCCGGACCACGACAAGCGGTAACGTGCTCGGTAGCCACACCAGACCGCAGCCCCCTCACATAAATCCAAGCCGGCCAAGACCGCTCGAAGCGGTGACCCGAACTCGAGCAAATCAAATGGAGAACAGAGGCAGCCTCAAGCCCATCAGTTGCAAAGGTAAATTAACTATACTCAAATCAAATCCTGCTTTAGTTGCCTTAATTACGTTGTTAATGAGATTTCTTGTGGGTGCACGCGGTAACTCTACAGCGGCGGTGAGCAGAGCGGCAGGAGAGCCGCTCGTGATAGAGGAAGTGGAGGTGGCTCCTCCCAAAGCTTGGGAGGTGCGGATCAAGATTATTTGCACCTCGCTCTGCCACAGTGACCTGACCTTCTGGAAGATGAAGGTAGGTGATATCACCGCACGGTAACTATATGCATAATAATGCGACAATTCAAGCTTAGATTTGTACTTTTTCTTTTGTTAAATTTTCTCTTTTGTTTATTTGTGAACAGGCTGGAATCTTCCCCAGGATTTTCGGGCACGAGGCTGTCGGGTACTGCTTTTGTAAAATTTCAATGTTTTTAGATTTTTTTTTTTCTTTTGCATTTTTACTCTATTAGTTTTTTTTTGTTTCCTGTGATTTACTAATTTCCACCTTAGCACTTTATTGTAGCAAATTACGTGCAAGTCTCTCTCAGTTTGTCTAACAGATCTTAATTTACTATTTTTATGTAATAATTTTTTGGAGGGTTATCAAAGATATCTCAAACTTTAACTTGTCACGTAACATCTTCGATTTATTTTCCCTTTTCAGGACTTAGAAAGTGCTCACTTGACTATAAGATGGTGAAAATAACTAGACTTTTCCTTTATTTCCATCTAATATGGATATAGATAAATAATAAAATTATGTGGACACTAATTCTCCTTTATTTACTGTTATTGTCATATTGTTTTTGTTTTCCCTTCTAGATACAAATATGGAATACCATATTTGTTATCCATATTTTATAAAATCAAATTCGAGTTTGATCATTCAGATATTACGAGCATATTATTAATTATGACAATAGTTTTAAAAAATAAATAATACAGTTCTCAATTATTATGTATTTACCATTGAAAAATATACTTGTTGATGCATTACGGTATTTTAAATTTTGTTGTTTATATTGTCATTAAGTCCTTTGAATATAGACTTCTTCGGAAATTTTATTTTTCATCTGGCGGATATCAATAAGTTTGTCATCATCCGTCTGGTCTGATCTTGATTGATCGAGCGCTTGTTGACAGAGTGGTGGAGAGCGTGGGTGAACACGTGGAGGACATCCAGGTGGGCGACAGGGTGGTCCCTTTCTTTCTGGCACACTGTAAGGACTGCGTGGACTGCAAGTCGGAGAAGAGCAACATCTGCTCCCAGTTCCCGCTCAGGCTCGCCGGCATGCCCCGAGACGGGACCAACCGGTTCAAGGATGCCCAAGGCCAGGAGATTATGAATTTCCTCTCCGTCTCGAGCTTCTCCGAGTACACGGTGGTCGACGTTGCTCACGTCACCAAGGTGGATCCGTCGCTACCGCCGGAGAAGGCCTGCTTGCTTAGCTGCGGTGTGTCTACTGGTGAGTGTGACAGTTGCATCCGAATAGAATGGAAAATTGAAATTGATGCTGGGAGATTCGACCGTCCTTTATTATTATTAATTTTTTTTTTTGTAGTTTTTATATATTTGTCCTTTGTATCTTTAAAAAACTTAATTTAATTTTCAAACATTCATATTTTGAATTTAGTCTCCTAAATCTTTTAAGTTACCTCACTTTAGTCCGTAGCCATAATTTTTTGCTTGAATTTTTCGTTATACCCCTAAATTACTTCACTTTAGTTCTCACTTCTCTCTTCCTCCTCTCTTCCTCTTCTTATTAGTTCCCCACTCTATTCTTCTCCTCTCTCTCTCTTTCCTCTTCTTATTGGGTTTCTCTAAGTTACTTCAATTTAGAGGTTAACTGAGAAGAAAGAGAGAGAGAAAGGAGAAGAATGGAGATTGGAATTCAATAAGAGAAGGAAGAGAGGAGGAAGAGGGAAGGGAGAGAGGAGGAAGAGAGAACGGAGGAGTAAAGTGGAGTAACTCAGGAATATAATGAAAAATTCGAATAAAAAATATAACTGGTGACCAAATTAAAATAAGTTAAAGAGTTTGAAGGACTAAATTAAAAATATCAAGGGAGATTAAATTCAAAATTTTAAAGCTTTAAGGAACAGATATGTAAAACATTTTTTTTTTTTTTTTTTTTTTTTTTTGTGGCCCTTTTCCTCTATTAATGTTGTTTAGTTTGGATTGTACATTTTTAATACTATTTCAGTTGAGGCAGCAAGGCGGCTAATGAGATCACATGATATCATCAAAAATTTCAAATTTCAGTTAATTGGATAGATTTTAATTTTTAATTAAAAATTTTAAATAGTACGTGTCTCTGAAATCGTGCATTCTTATCCCAGATAATGATTATCATATAAGTACTTAGTCTAAAGTATCTGTAAATTTTGTTTTTTTTCGTATGACAAAACAGAAAGCAAATAAGTTTACTTATTAGAAGAGCCGGTTTTAGCTTAGCAGAGACACTTTTCAAGAAGATAGTTATAAATTTGAGTTTTAGTTATGCCAGCTGCAGTGTTTTGTTATTTAAAAAAGTTAGAAAGAACCATTAAGTATGAGCTCAAAAGGATATTTTGCAAGGATAAAAACTAACAATGACCGTGCTTAGGCATGTCACGCGTTATATATAATTTTTCTCTGCATTTTACTGCAAAATAAATTTTTTTAGGAGTATTTACTGGTTTGTCCCTCAAATCTTTATATATTATGTTTTAGTCCCCCAATCTTCATATTTAAGATTTAGTCTCCAAAATCTCCTAAGTTACTACAATTTAGTCCTCCTTCCTAACTTTCTTTAATTTTTAACCTGATATTATTATTTTACCATTCTTGTTCATTCTTTCTCTTCTTCTCTCTTCTCCTCCTCTCTTCTCTTTTTCTTCATTATTCCTCATTTCTCTTCTTCTTCTTTTCTTCATTGGGAAAAGAGAGGAGGAAGAGAGAAAGAAAAGAGAGGAGGAATAATAAAGAAAAAGAGAAGAGAGAAGGAAGAGAGAAAGAGAAGAGAGGAGGAATAGAAAGAATGAATAAGGAGAGGTAAAATGGTAATATCAGATCAAAAATTAAAGGAAGTTAGGGAGGGGACTAAATTGTAGTAATTTAGGAGATTTTCGGAACTAAATCCTAAATATGAAATTTTGGAGGACTAAATCATAATATATAAAGATGTGAGGGACAAATCAGTAAATACCCCTTTTTTTAACCTTCTATCTCCTCCTTTTTTTTTTTTTTTTTTTTTTTAATTCATTATTTATTATTTATAAATTGTATAATTGAAATTTAGGGGTTGGAGCAGCCTGGAAGGTGGCAGCAGTGGAGGCAGGATCCAGCGTAGCCATCTTCGGACTTGGGGCTGTTGGTCTTGCGGTAATCTACTCAAATCACCAGATTTTTTTTCTTTTTGCTACGATAATTAATTCAAATTACAGTAAACCTTTGCAAGTAAACTAGGGAACGAGAATGTGATTTAGATTTAAAAACTGCTGCAATTTTTGCAAAAGAGAAGTGCCAGAGTGCAAATTCTCACACGATCCGTTGAGGCAGTTTCCAAAGGAGCACACCTTTTTGCAGTGAGCCTATTTAAGAATGGTCCGGACTGATAAAAAATACACTATTAAAAAATACATTATTAAGTTGCTCACTGGGAAAAATGGTGTGCTCCTTTAGAAACTCCCTCAGTTGAAGAGAGTTTCTAAATGAGCACATCATTTTTCTTAGTGAGCCCTCTTTACAATATTCAAACAAAAATAAACTATCTGCTCACTGAGAAAAAGTGATCTGTTCCTTGGGAAACTCCCTCAGTTGAAATGTCCTTGCAATGGAAATGTTAGCTAGAAATTGTATAAAATTCTTTTGAATAAATTAAGAAAATAAAATTAGAATATTATATATTCTAGAAAATCAGTGCGGTAGTTGGAAACGTGAGGACTCAACACGCGCACTTCCGCACAACTCGCTGAGCATTTATATTTTTTTATTAGGACAAAGTATATCTAAACAATAGGGTAGTATTTTAGTCCCAATCATGTGCATTTTGCTGACACAAGTTGACGACCTAGTAAAAGAGCATTTTTTCCCCCCTCTCTAAATTATTTAATCTAGTCGGTAGCGTGTCCGACTCACATAAACCTATGACTATTCTGGTATGGACATGTGGTGAACCCTTAATTATCATTACTTGGTGGATATATATGACGGAGTTCGGTCATGCACATCCAGTACAGCTTTCTGGTACAGTTCAATAGTGAGTTGTGGACTGTGATTTTTTTTTTTTTTGGAGTTGCAAATGATTCTCAGTATTTTATTAATAGCCATAATAAAACTTACTATATAGATAGCGGTTTCAGGATGAGCCACCAACCATAAAGTCTGCAATAGGTAGCAACATAAGTAAAACCATAAAAAAAGCACATACAAAAAAGTGAGCATACCCCTCCAAAAGCATAGCACTGTTATGAGCCTCAGAGTTCGCACAAAGCTGCTACCAACGTATCCTTTGCTGGGATGCCTCCTTGATGCACCTATCCCTCTATTCCATCATCGAACTCGCCTGCAACCTCCTGCTCCTGCAGGATGTCTAACAAGTCCTCAGAAAAATGCAATCGCTCCTCCCTTGATAGCAAGCCTGTCCAAAATATGATATCAAATAAAATAAAAGCCAAGCAAGTGTATGTATTATGAGATGAGTTATTAAAAATCCTGATGTTACGTTGCTTCCAAACATCCCAGCACATGGCAACAACAATCATGAGTCTAGTACCCTTGGTCCCATTACCCACACAAGCCCTACCCCATATGTTGCCGTTGGCGGATATGCATAGGCTAAAGTTAGACATGGATGCACACTTTGCTTATAGCAAATTCGTGTATACACAAGACAAGAAAATATTATCCACTGTTTTGGCTTTCCTTTTGCATAGTACATAGATATTCGGACTAGACCAACCTCTCTTCTAAAGCTTCGGCCACGTTAGTATCGCTTTCATGGCGATGAGCCACAAGAACATTCTAACCTTTTTCGGGTATTTTGTGTTCCAAATTACCTTAGCATCTTTCGAACGGATGCCTTCGTCAACAAAGTGACGGTACATGGACCGAACCGAGAATATTCCACTATCCTCACAGCGCCACACAACCGTATTCTCAAGATTGGTAATGGGTTTTACCCCTCGTAGAGTGAATTTCAACCGGTCTATCTCCGAACCCCTACGGGTGTTTTGTATATTCCATCTGTTTTGATGCCAAAACCTCTCTACTGCGCCATCTTTGTCCTATGATAATTTGTAAAGAGTTGGGAATAGGGTTTTTAGTGGGGGTATGCAAACATCATCGATCATGCCAAAAGGCCACTTTATCACCTTTCTCCAGCTTAAAAGACAGACTTAGCCGTACCAAGGCTCTTGATACCAAGACTCCCTTCCAGAATATAGATGTATTGGATGAATTTCTTGGTTTGGCATACCAAGTCCCTTGTCTTGGGCTATATTTAGAGGCTAATAACTTTACAACAATGCTATTTTGGGTTGTTATCAACCGCCACCACCACTTCGTCAATAGTGCCAGGTTGAAGAGCCTCGGATTGATGACTCCCAGTTCTCCCTCCTTCTTAGGCCTACACACTTGTTCCCATGACATAAGATGGTATTTATGTTTCACTTCCCCTACCCTGGTCCAAATAAACCTCTTCTTGATTCTGTCAATCTTGTTTCTGACTCATGTCGGTAACAGAAAGAAAGACATCTAGTGCAATGGTGCGGCAGATCTTACTTTGCGAAGCAGGGTGATTCTTCCTCCAAGCGAAAGCAACTTGCTTTCCCAATTATCTAACTTCCATACTAGGCCATCAAATAGTGGATCTCAATACTGCATTTTTAATTTTCCAGGTTTAATAGGTAAACCTAGATATTTGACCGGAATGCTTTCCTCTCTATACCCCCAGGCATTGTTGATGAATTGACTCTTTGCTTCAAGGAACATGAGTGTACTTTTATTAAAGTTGATCCTTGATTCCGATTATCCCTCAAAGCAATACAGTATCCACTTCATAGTGTCCATTTTATAGTTTTTCAACAATAAAACAAATAAGACATCTCAATTAATAATGAAGAAGAGTCTAAATCACGTCATATTTATGCCCTCTATATTGAGATTTTGAGATTCCTTATTAGTCAACTTTCTATGTAGACATTTTAGATAAACCATAAGATAAGATTAATCAGCACATTTAAAGTAAATTTTGAATATAAGTATGCCGTTTGTGTTTACTACTGAAGGAGAATGCATGCTGTATAAGTAACAACCCTTCGATGGAAGTGATGTGGAACCTTAATTATCATGTCGTGTTGTTGGAGAATTAGTGACAGTTTAAGGAAAAGCTAGGCAGAATAATTTTTTTCCCCACTCTTTTGTGATAGAAAAGCTAAATAATTGTTGCAACTTGTCGATTGGAAAGTTTCAGATTTATTAGCAAAATAAGCAAAAAATAAATAAATCTATGAAGTGTCTTCTTCTCTTTATCCATGTTCTAATTTTTTCACAGGTTTTATTAAAGAGTCGTAAGTAAACTAAAGAGCCCATGTGCTAATGATATTGGTTGATAGTGTTGTCACTGTTGTGTAGTGTAGGTAGCCATCGAATCTTGCTTGTTGGATATTATGTTTGTGACGACTGATCCTCTCTCTCTCTCCCTCCCTCCCTCCCTCCCCATAATGCTTCCTCCACTAAGATTTTGTTTGTTCTCTCTTTTCCCCTTGCGCGCAGGTGGCAGAAGGTGCAAGGATCCGGGGAGCAGCCAAGATCATTGGTGTAGACTTGAATCCGGATAAATTCCAAGTTGGTATGTCACTCTCTCTCTCATTCCAAGTTGGTATCTCTCTCTCTCTCTCTCTCATTCCAAGTTGGTATGTCACTCTCTCTCTGTCTCTCTCATTACAAGTTGGTATCTCTCTCTCTCTCTCTCTCTCTCATTCCAAGTTGGTATCTCTCTCTCTCTCTCTCTCTCTCTCTCCATAATGTAATTTATCTCTTGGGTTGATATCTAAGAAGATGTTGATCATTATTAATTTCTTTAAATTAATTAGACATTATAGTTCACACATGTAGTTTATTCTAACCAACTCGAAACTCTACGACATGTAGAGTATAAATAAATACATCAGATAGGCCCTACAAATTATACTCATGATTTAGATTTGAGAAGACATCATTCTCATTCTACTGTAAAAGGAAGCACTTTTTGATATAATGTACTAAGCTTTAGGTGCGTGATGATGATTGTTCTGCAATTTTCTCTTCTCTATCTCAATTTTTGCAGGGAAAAAGTTTGGACTCACCGACTTCATCAATCCAAAGGAAATTGGAGAAAAATCTGTTAGCCAGGTTTTAGTCCTTGGAATCTAAATTAAAAAAATTATATATCTCTTAATTTTGAACACATTTCGTTTTTTTTTTCTTACACTCGAAATTCCTAAAAAATAGGTGATAATAGAGATGACCAATGGAGGTGCAGACTATTGCTTCGAGTGCATTGGCTTAGCATCCTTGATGAGTGAAGCATATTATAGTACTAGAAAGGTATCATAGTCTCTTTTTATATCCCAATGAGATTTCAATAGCTCTAGCTGAACTGATTGCGGTTTTTTCTTGAGTTGTTCTTGATTTCAAACCCAACTGCAGTACTTCTTTCTTTGAGATAACCTAATTTAGGGCTTAATTTTTTACTGAGATGTTCTTGATTTCAAACCCAACTGCAGTACTTCTTTCTTTGAGATAAACTAATTTATGGCTTAATTTAATTCAACCCGTTCGGTATATCAGTTTCAAGGAGCTAAGTCGTGGTAGTACTTGCCTCTTTAAATTTTGAGTAGTCTTTGTAGAAGTGATAATAAGATAATTGTTAGGAGTTCATATATAAGAAACGTTTTGCCTCCATTAGATTACATTACATATGATATAACGCATAACGTAAGTTACGAAATTTTCTATTTATTTAATAAGAATAAATATAAACTATATACAAGTAATTTTATAAATTGAAAAATAGATTTAAAAATTCTAAAAAAGATAATGTAAAAACATTATATGATATGTAGAAACTAATATAAGCTTATAACAATTTTCACAATAATTTTAATATTTTCTTTATAAATTTATTAAGTTCACAACCGTAATTTTAGTCATCATCAACAAAAAATTTTGAGTTTATTTATTCATTCATCACCAAAATTATAATTTATATTTTGCAATGCCCAATTTATATTTTCTAACGCTTATTTTAGTTTAGCTAAAATCAATAATAATTAAGATAATTTAACAATTAGAGAGAAATTACAATAAGCAATTACAAATTAATAAGATATCATCAATTCCACAAGTAACTAAACAAGTAAACACCAAATAATGAAGTAAAAAATTGCAATAATAAGTTAACAATTAATAACAAATAATTCACAACTATCTAGAAATTACTCAAAAAAAATAGCAAATAACGTAACATAACGTAATATATTTTAAAATAGCGTAAAAAATGCACCATTACAGTGTAGAAGTTTATTTTCTAGCATTAAAAAACATGAGCATGTGTTAGGTATCATAACATAATATAACGAGTTCCATAACGTGTTATTTTCAACATTGGCCTTGAGTTAGATTGGTTCTTGGATTTATGTTTAAAATCCATCCTACTCTCACGAGAGCCCTTTGATTGCTTATTTGTTTTGGTAATCAGGGTTGGGGCAAGACCATCATTCTTGGTGTGGAAATGCATGAATCACCTCTATCCATAAATGCAACTGAAATCTTGAATGGAAAATGTATTATGGGATCACTATTTGGAGGGATCAAAGCCAAAACAGATATTCCAATTCTTGCACAACAATATCTTGATAAGGTTCTCCCTCTCTCTACTAACTCTAATAACTCTCAATTTGTTTATGTTTGAACATTTTTCAAATAATCTTATTTGTTTTCATTCTTAATTTGCAGGAGCTGCATTTAGATGAGTTTATCACACATGAAATCGATTTCAAGGACATAAACAAAGCATTTGATTTACTAATTCAGGGGAAGAGCCTCCGATGCACAATATGGATGGATAGATAAGATGCTTATATTAGTGCTAAAAGGGGAAAAAAACAAATAAAACAATAAAGGTTGATACCCACCATTTCAGATTTTAAAAATTCCATGTAATTGGAAATTTTATTCTTATGGACGAGAAATTTATTTTCAAATAAGATTGTTATTGTGAAATTGTTTCGGTAAAGAGGGTTTTCCTTCTGCACAATTGCTATATATAAATTTTCCTTTCGATTATATATTCTTTATCAAATTAAGTAGTATGGCCATTATGTACAAAGATGACAATTTTAAAGAAAATCACCAGTTAATGTGAAGAGGGATTTTTTTTCTCGATTTGGAGAAGAATAAAGTAGATCTTCTTGTGGCTAAAGAGAAGAAAAGACTACAGTAGAGCTAGAGAAACTGCGAATTTGTTTTAATAATGTGATGATGTTAGGGGTCCAGAGATTAAGATTTTGATCTAATTCTTTAACAATTGACCCAAAAATAGTTTTACATGGACGCTTGACTCAAGTTGTATTATACTATGTCAATCTATGTCCTGTAATCTTTATCTCAGAGGCTTGAGTTTACCTATGATATTTTTTTTCTGGCTTTGGCTACACATTTAGCTATGATCTTGTAATGAATTTAAATATAAATTCCTTATCTTTTGGTTTATTATATATCATTCATATCTAATTGAGAGTTTAGATAAATTGGTCAATAACTGCAATCTAAATTATGTTGGTATTTTTACCGTATGTCTTTTAATATATTATGACAGTATATGTAAAGTGGAGGTTACTAATTCTGTGGTTGCAGAATAAAGCATACAGAATTGTTTTAGATTAACACAAAATGACATATTTGTAGTTAACAGAATTGTTACTGTTATCTTGCAGGAAATTAATTCTGTAATTAGGTTTATGTCTATATAATTCCAGTTTCGAAGTAGAAGAAGATTGTTTAAAGAAAAACCATCAAACTGTTCTTCTTTATCTAGTATACTATCCTAATCAGAAAAATAAGAAACTGGATTAAGAAAAACCTGGTTGCAGGAAGACTGGAAGAAGACTTTACTGACAGGAAGTAGATTGGATGAAAATCGAGGCTAGTGTTGGACACTATCTCCTTAAAATCGATTCGTCCTCCACTGTTCGCTTCTGGATTTCTTGGACGTCGATCTCCCAGGATACAACGATCGATCTGCAGAGGGAAGGAAGCCACAATCCCTCTGCTCTGGCGAATCTGATAAAGGTTCTCTCTGGTTTATGTTATGCAGGACTGGACTTTATTGAAAATGATGAACAGAGTTCTTCTGTAGACAGAAATTCTGGAACTTCTGTCTGCAGAAGAACAAAGAGAAGGGAAAAGAAAAACTTGTAATTTGAAACACTGACCCAGACCCTATTTATAGGTTTTCAACAGTCGCAACGGTTGAGATTTCAATAGTCGCAACAGTTGGCCGTTTCAACAGTTGTGACCGTTTAACGGCAACCGTTGACGGCGGCCGGTGACTGTTGGACCGCCGACCGTTGGACTTCAACGACTCTGGACTGGTGGGGCGGGTGCAGGTCGAATTCATTCAGTTCTGAACCCAATAGAGGCAACCCGAATCCAAGTGCGCCTCTAAAGCGCCCAATGCGCCCTAAACGCCCATTCGCCCTCGCACACGCGCGTGCGCGTGCGCGTGCGCGTGCGGGTACGGGCGGTGCGTAGCACCACCCGTGGTGCTCAAGGTTTTCCTTTTCTTACATAAGCAAAGTAAAGGAGCAAGCTATCATATTTAAACCCACATCCTTACATTCCCCTATCCCATGTGGGACTATCTTTTCATCTTCCCTTTTTTATTCCTTTGCTATGTACTCAACTTTTGAAGCAAATTTCAATTCACTTAATTCATTTAATTTGAACTAGTGAATTGACTTAACAAAAGGTTCAAATTAGTGAATGAATTCAACAATCCCCCACATGAATGAAATGGCTTAGACTCTAATGCAAATAACCAGAGAGTGTAATAGAAAGTTACCGCATCGGGAGAGGTGGCTTTTGGCTTTGAACCTTCCCTAGTGAAATATTATCGAGTTTACTCGCTAACCAGTGAACACGATATTTTTGAACTGTTCAGCTTTTGATGTAAACTAAGACAATAATATTCACACGATTTCTTTCAACTTTATCAGATTCTATGTTGTGTCCATTTTGGCCTTGGACAACCTGGTAATTCTGTGAGTGCTCTTAGAGAACTTAGCCTTTCTCATTCTCATAGAAGCGGCCCCTTCTCACTCACATAGGTGATCTCTTATCAAGAGTATCCTGCCATACTCCACTTAGATTTCTAAGATATAAGGATCATTAAAAACTTAGCTTATCTTAACACGTTGCAGATAATCACTATTTTACCATAGAAATGAGATAGGAAATATTTTCCTCAGTGATTCTTTCGAGTTCCCCCACAATTCGGTTGTCCCTTTGAACCTAGATCTTGGGATCTCCAGTCAGGTAGGTTGGGTTGCCATTATGGAGTTACTCTTTAGTAGGCTGTAATCCCATTCCCCTCGACAACTTATATACTTGATCTCTAGTCAAGCCTTTTGTTAATGGATCTGCAATATTATCTTTTGATTTTATATAATCAAGAGATATTATTCCGTTTGTAAGCAGCTGTCTTACAGTTTCATGCCTACGACGTATATGTCGTGACTTTCCATTATATAATACATTTTGTGCCCTTCCAATTGCTGATTGATTATCGCAATGGATGCATATTACTGACACAGGTTTAGGAACATTGGAATATCTTCTAAAAAGTTCCGAAGCCATTCTGCTTCTTCTCCAGCTTTATCTAAAGCTATAAACTCAGATTCCATAGTGGATCTGGCTATACATGTTTGTTTAGAAGATTTCCAAGAGATGGCTGCTCCTCCAATAGTAAAGATATATCCACTTGTGGATTTGATATCTTTTGAATCGGTAATCCAGTTAGCATCAGTGTATTCTTCAATCACTGCTGGATATCTAGTATAGTGCAACCCATAGTTAGTAGTATACCTCAAATTTTTGAGTACTCTAACTATTGCTTTCCAGTGGTTCTCCCCTGGATTACTTGTAAACCTACTCAGTTTGCTTACTGAGTATGCAATATCAGGTCTTGTGCAGTTCATTAAATACATAAGACTGCCAATGATCTGAGAATATTCTAACTGTGATATACTAGCACCTATATTCTTTGTAAGATGTAGACTCATATCTACAGGTGTCTTAGCTATATCAGTATTTCCCTTGTCAAATTTTTCGAGTATTTTCTCGATATAATGTGACTGGGATAAGGTATATCCATCAGATGTCTTGGAGATTTAAACACCAAGAATAATATCTGCAATACCTAAGTCTTTCATATCAAATTTCCGTGTTAACATGATTTTTAATTCCTTAATTAGAGCCACCGTGCTACCGGTGATAATCATGTCATCCACATATAAACATACAATGACATAGTTGTGCATATCCCCTTTTACATATACACATTTATCGCATTCATTATAGCGAAATCCATTTGACAACATAACTTGGTCAAACTTCTCATGCCATTGTTTAGGTGCTTGTTTAAGTCCATAAAGAGACTTAACAAGTCTACACACCTTCTTTTATTTACCTGGAACTACAAACCCTTCAGGTTGTTCCATATAGATTTCTTCATCTAATTCACCATTTAAAAATGCTGTTTTTACATCCATTTGATGAAGCTCAAGATTATATAATGCAGCAAAAGCAATTATTAATCTTATGGATGTTATTCTTGTTACAGGTGAATATGTATCAAAATAGTCAATACCTTCCTTTTATCTATAGCCTTTTATTACAAGTCTAGCTTTGTATTTATCTATAGACCCATCAGGTTTTATCTTTCTTTTAAAGATCCATTTATATCCTAATGGTTTACTTCCTGGAGGAAGATTCACAAGTTCCCAGGTGTGATTTTGAATAATTGATTCAATTTCACTATTTACAGCTTCTTTCCAAAAAGGAGCTTCAGGAGTAGACATAGCCTCTTTATAAGTTTGAGGTTCTTTTTCTAATATATATGTTAGAAAATCCGAACCAAACGATTTATTAATCCTGGCCCTTTTGCTCCGTCTATATTCGTCCTCATTGGTTTTATTTCCAGAATCAGATTCTGTATCTCTTAGAATTTCATCACAAGTCCTTTTCGGAGAACTTGATTCATGTTCTTTACTAGGAAATACATTCTCAAAGAATACAGCATTCCTAGATTCAATAATAGAGTACTTATGTATCTCTGGATGATCAGAGTTAAAGACAAAGAAACGATAAGCACTGCTATTATGCGCATATCCAATGAATATACAATCAATAGTTTTAGGTCCTATTTTAGTCCTTTTCGGAGTAGGAATTGCAACCTTAGCTAGACACCCCCACACTCTTAAGAATTTATAACTAGGTGCTCGACCTGTCCATAATTCATAAGGTGTTTTATCAAGTTTCTTTTGGGGTATTTTGTTGAGAATATAATTGGCAGAAAGCAGAGCTTCCCCCCACATGTTCTGGGGTAAACCAGAAATTATTAACATGGCATTCATCATTTCTTTTAAAGTTCTGTTCTTACGCTCAGCAATTCCATTTTGCTGTGGAGTGTAAGGAGCAGTTATTTGATGTATAATACAATGTTCTGCACAAATTTGTGCAAATGGTGACTCATATTCTCCACCTCTATCACTTCTTAACATTTTTATCTTTTTGCTAAGTTGATTCTCAACTTCATTTTTGTATTGTATAAACATTTCAATTGCCTCATCTTTTGTTCTAAGTAGATATACATAACAATATCTAGTACAATCATCTATAAACGTAATAAAGTACTTCTTTCCACCTCTAGTTTGAATAGATTTTAAATCACATACATCTGTATGAATCAATTCTAAAGGTTCAGTACTACGTTCTATAGAGTGAAATGGAAGCTTAGTCATTTTTGATTCAACACATATTTCACATTTATTTTCAAAGTTTATATTGAAATTAGGCAGCATATTCAAATTTATTAATCTTTGTAAAGTATAATAATTAACATGTCCTAATCTACCATGCCAAATAAAAGGTGACTCAGTCATATAAACAGAAGAATCAATTTTATTGATAACCTTATGGGCAATGGTCATTACATTTAATTTAAACAGACCATTGGTCATATACCCCTTACCTACATATACACCATTCTTTGTAAGTATAAATTTATCAGACTCAAACACAAGCCTAAAGCCTTTCTTACTCAAGACTGAATCAGAGACCAGATTCTTGCGGATATCTGGTACATGAAGTACATCAGTAAGAGTAAGTTCTTTTCCCGAAGTAATCTTTAGTACAATATTGCCTCGTCCTTCAACCTTGGAGGTTGCAGAGTTACCCATGTAGAGTAGTTCTCCTTCCACAGATTCATATGTGGAGAACATCCACTTGTTGGCGCAGATGTGGCGAGTGGCCCCAGTATCCACCCACCATTCCTTAGAATTGCCACCAACTAGGTTTACCTCTGAGACAACAGATGTACAATTTACATCTACATTTGCACAAAGATTTTCTTCTTCGGCCAAATGTGCATTAGGATGCTTATTCTTCTTCTTCGAAGAATCTGGTGCCTTTCGCACACGGCAGTCCTTTGCACGATGTCCAGGCTTGTCACAGTTGTAGCACTTGCCATTGAATCTCTTCGAGTTACCACTCTTAGAGTCTTCACCATTGTGCTTTCTCTTCCTGTCATTAGACTTATTGGAATTTTCCATAACATTAGCTTTAGAAACATTGTATGGATTTCCAATTTTCTTTTCAGAAAGGCGGTTATCTTCTTCAATTCTCAATCGTACAATTAGATCTTCAAGTGTCATTTCTTTTCGTTTATGCTTTAGGTAATATCTAAATTCTTTCCAAGATGGTGGCAATTTTTCAATTATTGCAGCCACTTGAAAAGATTCACTGAAAAACAATCAACACTCCAAATCACAAACCAGAAATTATCTATTCTTTTTCCAGAAGCAATTAAGATTACTAGTGATTGATTACTATTATGACAGTATTTTAATCTAAAACAAAATATCAGTTTAAAGATTAAATACTATTATAACAGAGTTCTAATTAATGGTATTGTGACAGAATTCCAAAAATCAGTTTTAAGAATGTTGGTTCTAAACAAAAATGTTTAAACTGTATTCTTAAAAATTAATCTAAAACAAGTACGAAATTCGATTTTAAGAATATAGGTTCAAACTAAAAATGTTTAAACTGTATTCTTAAAAAAGTTAATCTAAAACATGCAATAATCGATTTTAAGATTGTTGGTAGTTTTTACCGTATGTCTTTTAATATATTATGACAGTATATGTAAAGTGGAGGTTACTAATTCTGTGGTTGCAGAATAAAGTATACAGAATTGTTTTAGATTAACACAAAATGACAGATTTGTAGTTAACAGAATCGTTACTGTTATCTTGCAGGAAATTAATTCTGTAATTAGGTTTATATCTATATAATTCCAGTTTCGAAGTAGAAGAAGACTGTTTAAAGAAAAACCATCAAACTGTTCTTCTTTATCTAGTATACTATCCTAATCAGAAAAATAAGAAACTGGATTAAGAAAAACCTGGTTGCAGGAAGACTGGAAGAAGACTTTACTGACAGGAAGTAGATTGGATGAAGATCGAGACTAGTGTTGGACACTATCTCCTTAAAATCGATTCGTCCTCCACTGTTCGCTTCTGGATTTCTTGGACGTCGATCTCCCAGGATACAACGATCGATCTGCAGAGGGAAGGAAGCCACAATCCCTCTGCTCTGGCGAATCTGATAAAAGTTCTCTCTGGTTTATGTTATGCAGGACTGGACTTTATTGAAAATGATGAACAGGGTTCTTCTGTAGACAGAAATTCTGGAACTTCTGTCTGCAGAAGAACAAAGAGAAGGGAAAAGAAAAACTTGTAATTTGAAACACTGACCCAGATCCTATTTATAGGTTTTCAACAGTCGCAAGACGTTGCGTACGTTTTAAGTGCAAAGTGCGCCTCTAAAGCGCCCTAAACGCCCATTTGCCCTCGCACACGCGCGTGCGCGTGCGCGTGCGCGTGCGCGTGCACGTGCGGGTGCGGGCGGTGCGTAGCACCACCCGTGGTGCTCAAGGTTTTCCTCTTCTTACATAAGCAAAGTAAAGGAGCAAGCTATCATATTTAAACCCACATCCTTACATTCCCCTATCCCATGTGGGACTATCTTTTCATCTTCCCTTTTTTGTTCCTTTGCTATGTACTCAATTTTTGAAGCCAATTTCAATTCACTTAATTCATTTAATTTGAACTAGTGAATTGACTTAACAAAAGGTTCAAATTAGTGAATGAATTCAACAAATTATACACTTCCAAGTGCATGAGTTCGACAAGTAGTACAATGGTAGTAATAACCCAAGATCATTCTATCGATAATCGTCTTGTTATTGTGTAACACTAAGAATAAATTACAGAATTAAAAAGAAAAGTAAAGATCCGATTTTTATTAAAAAAAATTAAAACTAAAGATGTAAACTTACTTTAATTAAAATTGTTGGTCAGATAGATGTAACTACCCCATAGGATAATTTAATGGATAAAGTAAGCTTTTTTTTTTAATCTCAATTGCATAAATCAGGCATTCTTCCTAATATCGAAAAATCAATCAATGAAGCACAAAATATATAAAGTTGCAAACATGATACTTTGAATAATTTCTCCCAATTAATCCTATATAAATTTTGAGTTTATTTAACTATGTGATATGAATAACAAAAATAAATGTTCAAAGTCTAAGCATACATCATGCCTAAAAAGTCTACAGTATATCAAAAACTAAGCAACAAATATATCGTCAAACAATAAAATATCAAACACTCAAAATCATATCTAAATCTCTTCAAAGATAACGGAAAATCAATGATATCAATTTCACATAAAACAATTAAAATCAATATGCATACAAAAATACATACCAGTAAATCACGTAGGGTTTGTTATTACATATGATCTAACTTAAAAATTTAGCCACTCATACTCATGAATAAAGAGAAAAAGAATTCTTTTATTAATTTTTATGAATGAATACAAAAACTAAATCTTGAATCTAAAACTATTAAACTCTCTTCAAAATATACATCTATATCTCTCAAAATTTGAGTTACATGGCTATTTATAGCCTTACAAAATCCTAATAGGATATTTATTTACAATAAAACTCTAAATTCTTCTCAAAAATTTCCAGAAAAATAGACTGTGGTCGCTCCCTTCTACAGGTCCTTCGACAACAACCCTCGAGTTCATGTTATAATTGACCATTGTCGACATGTAGTTGATTGTTGTCGACAACCAGTCCTGTATTTGCACAGATCTAGACTGATATTTGAGATATGCTTTGATATTTGATTTTCTTGCTATGAAACCTACAAAAACACTAGAAAAACATCATAGTGACTAATTTGATTAATAAAAATAAATTTTCATTAATTTCTTGTATTAATCAATAAAATTGGATTACGTTTGCAATAAAATAAAATAAAATAATTACACTTTTAAAGCATAATTATGTTGCTAATGGAACCCTATTGCCGCAGCGGGTTTCGGTCCACCGAAACTGGTCCAAAACTGGCCTAAACCCGTTATGATATAATATAAATATGGTTTGTGTGGCTAGGGTTTGTGATTGGCTGAAAAGAAAAGAAAAAAGATTGCTTGGCTGTTGCTATTGATTTTCGGCCAAAAGCAGGAATATAATTCCTTTGGCTGCCAAAGGAATTATTTTTGGCCAAAGCATAAGAGGCCAAAGGCTACTCTTGCTGCAATTATTTTTCGGCCAAAGGCTTGTAATTGGCCGAAGGTGATTTTTTGGTCGAAGGTGGTTTCGGCGGTTGAAGCAAAGCAAAGAGGAAAATCATTGTAACAAGATGTTAGGGTTAGATCTCAAATTCTTGTGTGATTTTATTATCAATTTCTCTTGTGGTTGAGACTAGAGTATTGCAATCTCTTTTGATATAGTAGAAGTTTTCAATCGTGTCCCTATGAACGTAGGCACATTATCGAACCACATTAAATCTGTGTGTTCTCTGTCTCTGCTATTTTTCTCTTCGGTTAACTATTTGATTCCGCTGGTTGTTGTATTAGTATTATTCCACTATTTTTGCTAACAATTGGTATCAGAGTCTTGGTTCGGGTCAGTTTTCACTCAGATCGGTGTTGATTTTGAGTGGGAGTTATGGCGGAAGATAAGAAGAGAAAGATTGAAAAAATTTGATGAGACAGATTTCCAATGATGGAAGTTGCAGATGGAAAATTATTTATATCAAAAGAATTTACATCAAATACTGTTTAGAGAAAAGTCAGGAAAGATGACAGATGAGGAGTGTGAATTGTTGGATAGGAAGGATTTGGCGCAGATTCGATTGTGCCTGACAAAGCAGGTTGTGTTCAACGTCTCTAAGTAGAAGACCACTTCAGTTTTGATGTCAGCATTGACTAAATTTTATGAGAAGCCGTCTACTTTAAATAGACTGTTTCTAATGAAAAAGTTGTTCAACTTGAGGATGACTTCTGATAGTTTAGTTGTTAATCATTTGAACGAATTTAACACATTATGAGCACAACTTGAATTCTTAGATTTTTGTCTTTGCTAATGACATTAAAGTTTTGATGTTTATGTGTTCGTTACCGGATAGTTGGAGTAATGTTGTTATGGCTATCAACAATACTTCCAATAATGCTCTTAAATTTGATGATATTGTGAGTACAATCATGAATGATGAATTGATGAAAAAGAGTATGGGTGAGAGCACAGTTTCTACAAGTACGGCTCTGTCTGTTGATAATGACAGAATGAAGGAAAATGATAGAAATTTAAGTAGGGAGTCAAAGTAAAGAGGGAAATCAAAATCTAAGGGAAAGTTTAAGAAAAATTTAGTGTGTTGAAAATGTAAGACAGAGGGTCATATGAAGAAGGATTGTCCAAACAAAGATAAGGAAGGAGCGAATGTGGTGAATCCAAATAAAGAGTATAATGACTTGTACTTGTCTGCTTATACAGAATTAAGGTCAGATATGTGGTTTGTGGATTTAGGAGTTTCCTTCCATTGCACTGCTCGTAGAGAATTATCCCAAGGTGATTTTGGGCATGTGACTGTTAGTAATGGGCAGGAATGCAAGATTGTCGGTAAGGAGACAATTCAGTTGAAATTGCACAATGGTGAAAAGTTGCTTTTACAAGAGGTCAGGTATATACCAGATTTGAAGAAGAATTTGATATCTATTAGCAAGCTAGATGGCGAGAGTTATCAAATCTCATTTGAGAAGAAACAGTGGAAGATTAGCAAAGGAGTAATGGTAGTGGTCAAGGGTGAGAGAGTGGGAACTCTATATTTACTCTCAAGCTCGGTGGATCACGTTGTTTCTTTTGCCACCGTGAAGAATGAAAAGGCTACCTTATGGCATCAGAGGCTCGGTCACTTGAGCGAAAGCGGCATGAGGGTGTTGCGATGTAAAGGTATATTAACAGATATGAAAGACGCTAACTTTGATTTCTGTGAGAACTGTGTGTTTGAAAAGCATAAAAGAGTTAGTTTTATGAAGGATGGTAAGGAGAAGAAAACCGAGAGATTGGAGTTGGTTCATACAGATGTATGGGGGCCTTCTACAGCGAAGTCTCTTGGAGGTAATTTTTATTTTGTCACTTTCATAGATGATGCAAGTAGGAAAACATGGGTGCTTGCACTTAAGCAGAAATCCGATGTCTTCAAGATCTTCAAGGTATGGAAAACTCTTGTTAAGAATGAAACAAATTTGAAGGTGAAATATTTGTTGTCAGACAATGGTGGGAAATTTTGCAATAGAGAGTTCAATGACTATTACTCTACCCACGGGATCAGGAGAGTAAAAATTGTACCGAGAACACCGCAGCAGAATGGAATAGCTGAGAGGATGAATAGAACTATTTTGGAGCGAGCTTGGAGTATGAGACTATATGCAGGTTTGCCTTTGCAACTTTGGGGAGCCGCTGTAGATACGGCAGTCTATCTGATCAACATGAGTCCAACTAGTATTTTAGATGGAGGAATTCCAGATGAGGTGTGGTATGGTAAGACTGTGAATATTTATTCTTAAAAGTATTTGGTTGTATAGTATATGCACATATGGTTCATGAGATAAGAAAGAAACTTGATTCTAAATATCAGAAGTGTGCATTCATTGGATACGGTGGCGACGAATATGGTTATCGCTTGTGGGATTATGAGCATAACAAGATGATTCATAGCAGAGATGTAGTATTCAATGATGGCTGTATGTATAAAGACTGAATGGAGTGTAAGAGTGAGAAAACAATTGAGAAAGAGCACTTGGAGCTGAATGAGTCACAGGATGGGATGGATCCCATGGATAAAAGAAAGAAAGAAATGCCTACATCTGAAGGGAAAAAATGACTACACTTGAGAATACACAAGTTTCATATGAGACCGAACAGAAGAGAGAGCCACTAACTGAAGTAGATGATTCCAGTACTTCATCAGAGAGTGTTCTCACTTTGAGGAGGAGCAAGATGATAAGGAAACCAACAAAAAAACTTTGTTTTCCTTTATATCATGTTTTGTATACTAATACAGGTGAACCAGAGAGTTACCGAGAGGCTATGCAGGATAAATTTCATCTTAAGTGGGAGCAAGCCATGTGTGATGAGATATCTTCTTTGGAGAAGAATTACACATGAAAATTGGTAAAGCGATCGGAAAAGATGAAAATATTGCATAACAAGTGGGTATACAAAGTAAAACATGAGACAGGAGGGACACAAAGGTTCAAAGTTAGACTTGTGGTGAAGTGATATGGTCAGAGAAATGATATTGATTTCAATGAAATATTTGCACATGTTATCAAGATGACTTCTGTCAGAACAATACTAAGTATTGTAGCTGTGAAAGGATTATATTTAGAACAGTTCGATGTGAAAACTGCTTTCCTTCATGGTGATTTGTAGGAGGAAATATACATGGAACAGCCGGAGAGATATGAAATAAAAAGAAAGGATAATTGGCTATGTCGACTGAAAAGGAGCTTGTATGGATTGAAACAGGCGCCGAGGCAATGGTACTTGAAGTTCGACAAGTTTATATTGGATTCGGATTTTGCCAGATGCAATTCAGATCATTGTGTATGTTTACAAAAATTTAAGGATTGTAAGTTTATTATACTTACTTTGTATGTATATGATATGCTTGTGGCAGGTACATGCATGAAGAAAATCAATGATCTAAAAAGAAAGTTGACAGGGAGATTCTCTATGAAGGACATAGGTGAGACTAAACAACTTCTTGGAATGCAAATTACCCGAGATGAAAAAAGCAAGAAGTTGTGGTTATCTAGAGAGGGGTACATCAAGAAGATGTTGGAGAGTTCAACATGAAGAATGCAAAATCGGTAACTACAGCTCTTGGTAGTCAGTTCAAACTGTCAAAGGAGCAAGGTGCTAAGACAGATGAGGATACAAGACACATGGAGAATGTACCTTATTCATCAGCCGTTGGGAGTCTCATGTATGCAATGGTGAGTACAAAACCAAATATTGCACATGCAGTGAGAGTAGTGAGTAGATTCATGGAAAACTCTGGAAAGGAACATTGGCAAGCAGTGAAGTGGATTTTCAGATATTTGAAAGGTACTTCAAAGTATTGTTTGTATTTTAAGAGTGATAATATTGATGTGCAAGGTTTTGTGGATTCGGACCATGCGGGTGATAGAGACAATGTTAGGAATACCACAGGTTATGTCTTTACTGTAAGAGGGACAACGGTAAACTAGATTTCAAGATTACAATCAATTATTATGTTATCTTCGACAGAAACTGAGTATGTGGCAGCTGCCGAAGCAAGTAAAGAGTTTATTTGGTTGCAGCGATTGATGAGTGAGTTGGGTTTTGATGGAGTGGATTGCAGATTATTCAGTGACAGTCAGAGTGCAATTCATCTTGCTAAAAACTCGGCGTGTCATTCACGGACTAAATTTATTCACTTGAGATATCACTTCATTAAATCCTTATTAGAGGATGGCCAATTAAAATTAGAGAAGATTGAGGGTAGTAAGAATCCTGCAGATATGTTGACAAAACCGGTTGATGGGAAAAAGTTGAGCTATTGCTTAACTTTGGTGCATTAGTATTGAATATTGAAATTGGGACTTTAAACGATCAAAGTAAAAAAACTTTGGACACTAGAATTATCATGTATAGAGATTCTAATTTTTCAATAGGTCTTCAAGTGGGAGATTGTTGCTAATGGAGCCTTATTGCCGCAGCGGGTTTCGGTCCGCCGAAATGGGTCCAAAACCAACCCAAACCCGTTATGATATAATAAAAATATGGGTTGTGTGGCTAGGGTTTGTGATTGGCTGAAAAGAAAAGAAAAAAGATTGCTTGGTTGCTGCGATTGATTTTCGGCCAAAAGCAGGCATATAATTCCTTTGGCTGCCAAAGGAATTATTTTTGGCCAAAGCATAAGAGGCCAAAGGCTACTCTTGCTGCAATTATTTTTCGGCCAAAGGCTTGTAATTGGCCGAAGGTGATTTTTTGGTCAAAGGTGGTTTCGACGGCCGAAGCAAAGCAAAGAGGAAAATCACTGTAATAAGAGGTTAGGGTTTAATCTTAAATTCTTGTGTGATTTTATTATCAATTTCTCTTGTGGTTGAGACGAGAGTATTGTAATCTCTTTTGATATAGTGGAAGTTTTCGATTGTGTCCCCGTGGACGTAGACATATTGTCGAACCACGTAAAATCTGTGTGTTCTCTGTCTCTACTATTTTTCTCTTCGATTAACCATTTGATTCCGATGGTTGTTGCATTAGTATCATTCCGCTATTTTTGTTAACAAATTACATCCCCCAATTTGGGTTTTGCTAGTCCCTAACAAATCTATAAAACTAAAGAAAATAAACTAAAGACTTAACTAAAATGAAAATTAAATTTTAACTCATTTTTGTAGGAATCAAGATTGCATTTAGTACATACAACAAGTCATTAAATTCCTAGGTTACCCAAGTGGATGAGTATTGTCTTGTGAGGGTTTCCAGTGATGTTACCCACAAATATTAAGAAATGTTTGTGATTAAAGAATAAATAAAAAAATAAATAAGGATAAGTGTAAAATAAAAAATATTAGTATCTTATAACTATCTATACTATTACTATATTTCTTTTTTTTCTGTTTACTTCTTCTCCATATCAAACTTAATTAGAGATACATACGCAGACATTTATGAAAATGTCAACTTTAATTAATCACTTATAATATAATACCCTTATATATCTATCATAATTATTTAAATCGTATGGTAGATATACTTTTACTTTCAATTATTCTCTCTTATTGCACTCTTGTGAGTATATATATAAGCCTTGTCAAGTTTCAAACTCCAATCTAACTTATATGAACTCTTTTCATATATGTGTGTGTGTGTGTGTATTTCTTTTTTTCATAGACACTTTCCTTTCATGTAAACATTCATACTTACTGAAGCATAAATGCCCAGTTACTTAGCTTATGTCTATATTAAAAATTCATAAGTATTATTCGTGTGAATACACACTTTTATCGAGGTGCACAAACCTAACTACTTAACACTTATTTTCTCTTATACACACACACTCACATATATATGCGATTACTGTAGTTGAGCCGCCAGCTTAGGAAAAGTTACGTAAGCTAGCGGCAAAACAATAATAATGCAATAATTTTTCTTTATTTTTTTTTACAATTACTATCTCTATCTTCTTAACTTCTTTCAGATTGAATTTCATAAATTTTAGAATTCAATTACCTTTTCATCAAGTTCATATTTTATTCATTGAAAATTGTTAATTTTGTGTTAACTTGATGGAGGACCAAATCAAAAGTAAAACCTAAGAAATTGGGTATAAGTGAACCATCGAAGGTCGAGATCATAATCCAAATGAAATTTAAAAAAAAAAGATAATTGAAGATAGTGGAAATGAACTGCAGCTCAGATAATTTGCATGAGCTATCAGCTCATTTTCATTTTTCTCATATATATATATATATATATATATATATATATATATATATATATATATATATATATATATATATATATATATATATATATATAATTAACACAAAATTAACAATTTTCAATGAATAAAACATTTTGTATGCACTTGATGAAATGGTAAATGAACTCCAAAATTTATGAAATTTAATCTGACAGAAGTTAAGTAGGTGTAAATAGTAATTCTTAAAAAAAATTGAAAAAAAGTCATTGGATCATTGTAGTTTTGCCGCTAGCTCACGTGACTTTTCCTGAGTTGGCGGCTCACCTACAGTAATCCCATATATATATATATATATATATATATATAT
>JAYEPQ010000012.1:20624913-20809913 GCA_036321105.1 Dracaena cambodiana | reverse complement strand
TTTTGGCATTTTTACTGATCGATCGGCAAGCTCTAATGTCATACTAGTGGGCTGAAGTTTACCGATGCCCAATTGCATAAAAACCAAATAAGGCAAAATATTTACACCAACACCCAAATCTAATAAAGCCCTATCAAATTAATGATTTCCAACAATGAATGAGATGGTAGGACAACCTGGATTATGGCACTTACCTGTTGTGCTAAAAATGCTTTATTCTTTACATTCATCTTCTTTTTTATCGAGCATATATCCTTTAAAGATTTTGCATATTTCGGTATTTGCTTGATAGCTTCTAGAAGAGAAATATTGATCATCACTTGTTTAGAAATATCAAGAATTTCAACATCATATGAAGATTTATTTTTGTTAAGTGCAAAAGAAAAAGGAACAACATGTTTAAAATAAGGTGATATATGATCATGCTCATCAACAATATCATATGTAGATTCATCGCCAAGCTTCTCTTACTTTTTAGCAGTCCATAAAGATGGTTCATCTATAACCTTTCCACTTCTTAAATAGATCGCTACAGTTGAGTTCGACTTCTTGCCCGAATTAAAAGATATAAAATTACGCTCTCAATTCTATTCTTGTTGCTCGGCTCTGGTTGCGATAGGAGCTTACCTTTCTCCTGTATTTGCAATGCAGAGGTGAGATAACTTTCCTGAGTCTTTATCTCATGAAATATAGCAGCACTCTGGTTATTAATTTGTTATTGATTCTGCATGAACTGATTTTATACTTGTAACATTTGAAGTATCTGTTGTTGAGATTGTATCACTTGATTTATATTTTATTCAAGATTCTTGATATGGGATGATGGTTCAGCGAACTGGTAATCTATAAGAGGCATAGACGAATTTGATGGTATGCAAAACTATTGAGTTGTCGGCTTCCACTATGAATTTGGATGATTTCTCCAACCTGAATAATATGTATTTGTATATGGAGTAATGTCAGGTTGGGGAAATGTATTAAGTGCATTAGCCTACTCATGAAGAGCTTCCTGAAAACTAATAGAGTTGGACGGTTAAGAGTAGAATCATAGATGTTTCCTGCCTCCTCTACATGTTTTATAGCTCTAGCAGATTTAAACTTTGTGAATTTTAGATCGTCAATCTTCTTGGTAAGATAAGTCAACTAGCCCATTATATTATCTGTTTTACCAAAACGAAAGATCCCATCTCAATTTATTATGGTAGTTTTTAATTGATCCCTCTTTGTTGCATCCTCTATTTCCCATTGTTCGAAATTTTTAGTAAGTCTGTCCAAATAGTCCCATGCCTCGTCAGCATCTTTACTCAGAAAGCCCCCATTACATATGGTCTTCAAAAATTGTCTTGAAGTTTAATTTAGATCTTGGTAGAATCTGCTGACAGTTCTTCATCTCTCATACCCATGATGAGGACAAGATAGCAAAAGTTCTTTAAATCTTTTCCAACACTCGAAGAAAGTCTCTTTCTCTTTCTGATGAAAAGTCATAATTTGTCTTCGCACGTAATTAGTTCGGTAACTGGATAAAATTTCGTTAGGAACTCTTTTCGCATCTCTTCCTAACAACCAATAGAATTTGGAATTAAAGAGTGAAGCTAAGACTTTGCTCGGTCTTTCAAAGAGAAACAAAATAATTTGAACTTTATCTGTTCTGCAAAAATATTTTGTAGGTTCATGGTTGCACAGACTTCCTTAAACTCTCGAAGATGTAAGTAGGGGCTCTCGTTCTCCAATCCATGAAATTTGGCTAGTAGCTGAACTATTCTAGATTTAATCTCGAAGTGACCAATATTCAGTAGAAATATGATGCAAGATGGTTGGCTGATTATCAGGCTATAAATATTCTTGAAGAGAACATCCACTACCACCATGATCACTGGTATTGTTTGTCATGATGTTTGGAATTTTGCGAGTGAAGGTAAAGGCAGCAAAGTATTGAAAAGTATATGGAAGAAGTCTCTGAAGAGATCCTAATCAATTTACCTAAAAAATGTCAATGCCAACTTGTAGTATGCAAAATAAAAAAAATCAAACAAGTTCTTACTCCTACGCTTTAGACAACATCAAAGTGTAAAAACACCAAGAAACTGTCCCCCGTAACTGCGCCAAAAACTTGACTACGATTTAAATCATACACTTTCAAGTGAAAGAGATTGACAAGTTGTACAAGGGTAGTAACCCAAGATCGTTCTCTCGAGAATCGTCTTGTTATTGTGTGTCACTAAGAATAAATTGCGGAATTAAAAAGTAAAGATCAGATTTTTATTAACTATAAACTAAAACAAAAGATGTAAATTTACTTTAATTAAAATTGTTAGTCAGATAAATATAACTCCCCATAGGATAATTTACTAGATATATTTATGTTTTTTTATCTCAGTTGCATAGATCATGTGATCTTCCTGCAACCAAAAAAATAAATTAATGGAGTACAAAATATATAAATTTGCAAACTTGATACTTTGAATAATTTCTCCCAGTTAATTCTATCTGAATTTTGAATTTATCTAAGCATGCAATATGAATAATAAAAATAAACATTCAAAGTCTAAGCATACATCGTGTCTAAAAAATCCACGGTATATCAAAAACTAAGTAACAAATATATTGTCAAACAATAAACATCAAAAACTCAAAATCATATCTAAATTCTTTCTAAGATAGTGGAGAATCAAATATATCAATTTCACATAAAATAATTAAAATCAATAAACATACATACCAATAAATCACCTAGAGTTTGTTATTCCATCTAATCCAACTCAAGAATTTAGCCACCCATACTCATCATAACTGTGAATAAAGAGAAAAACTCTTTTATTGATTTCTATGAGCGAGTATAAAAACTAAATCTTGAATTTAAAACTATAAAACTCTCTTCTAAATATTCATTTATATCTCTTAAAATCTGAGTTACATAGCTATTTATAACCTTACAAAATCCTAATAGGAATTCTATTTATAAGGAAACTCTAAATTCTTATTAAAAATATCTAGAAAAATAGACTGCAGCCACTCTCTTCAACAGGTCCTTCACCAGCAATCCTTGGGTTCAAGTTACAATCGATTGATGTCGATAGCTAGCTGATGGCTGTCAACAGTCAGTCTTGTATTTTCACAGATCTGGACTGATATTTGAAATATGTTTTGATACTTCAATTTTCTTATATATAAAATCCTGTAAAAACACTTGAAAATACTAGAAAAACATCATATTAAGATATTTGATTAATAAAAATAATTTTTTATTAATTTATTATATTAATCAACAAAATTGAATTACGCTTGCACAAAATAAACTAAAATAATTATATTTTTTAAGCGTAATCAGTTAATATTCACTAAATTAATTTTATCTTCTACATCAGTCATAGATAAAGAACTATGCAGGTGAGGGATCACCTATCTTACTATATCCTATATTTTTTTTCTGAAATTATTTTGGATTTGTCAATTTAAGTCGAAATCATACTAAAATATTTATTTTTATCAGAAAGGTAAATCTAAAATTTTGTCTCTTTCCCAAGATTCATCGTGCAGCCTACGAGGTGGGATCTAAACCATTGCAACTGTGTAAATAAAGGGAAAGAGTGAGACTTTTGTTTTGGCTTCGGTTCATGCATGAAAGCATGTTTAGCACCTCCTTCTTGTATCCAAACAAAACCATTCCTTCTCAATTCTTCTCCCTACTTCGTCACTCATCCGATGCATGCAGTAACAACACCTCCATTTTCAGCAGCAAATTTGCTTCAATTGCCCCACAAATCCAGACAAAAATAATTCTAAAGAAAATCAAATAAATCCCATAAAATTCCCACAGCCATATCTTGAGCTCTACAATACCAAAACTTGCTCTGATTTTAATCCGAGACTCCAAACCATTCAACTTGGTTCAGTCAGAATAAGGAAGCCATTCAAGCAAGTTCCATGAAGTTTTAAAGCCATTAGAAAGATTAATCCATGTTTCCGATATCAGTTTCTTCATCTTTGGAACCTAAAACAAGAATCATTACACTCTTTCTAAAAATTCCGATTTCACTTACAATTAAGATATAGAAAGTTGCATGACGATTAGCTTTGTTGATTAATAGGGTTGTACCATACCGCAGGATTTATGCTATCTCTTGTGCACATTTTTATGTTTATACTTGAATAAGTATATGTATGAAGCCTTACATGCTTCTAACATAAACCTTGAATAAAATATATTTAAGATATTAATTATAAGATTATTAATGCCTGAAATTAATTTTGCGAAATCTGGATTTGCGTATCACCAACTCGTGCATGTATCAATTCAGTTTCTGTCTGGTTCAATAGCTTTTAGAAAAATATTTATATCTCTCTTCTGAACCAAGGCCAAGATAATTCTTCATTATTTCCATATCTGTTCTAAGTCCTATAATTTCCTCTATTGATTCATGTCGTATTCACATCAAACTTGTTTCCGAAATTGTTGTTCCTGAATCTGTCTCGTAACGACCCTTAACAAAATTGTCAAATCTTTCGAATCCAAAATCGGATTGAGCCAATTCTTGATTCTTTGGAAGTATGACTTCAAACATTATTAATTACTTCCTCCTATGTGAGATTTTTTTTTTTTTTTTTTAATTCAGTGGTTATCTTTATCAAATATGGTCTTGAAGTTATTGGTCCTACATCATTAGAATCCCCATTGCTGGCCATGCCCATATATGTGAGCATATATATGTATAAGCTCTAGTTCATACTTGTTACCACTTGTCCATGTCTATTAATACATATGCATATCGTATTCTATGCATGATACAACTTATGTTTGATCCTGTATACTCTTGACATCTGGACACTTGATACATGAGATATGCTTGCTTGTTAATAAATCAAATTGCAAGATATGAGGAAAATGAATGGTGAAATTGCATGCATAGTTATGGAAGTTCTTGATTTATTTAGGTCAATCAACCGAAACAAGTCGATAGTGTATTGCACCCATTGCATCCTATTATTCTAACTATGTCGTTGACATGTTACTTCGGCTTATATAGTTGACCTATTATTTTGGCCTTGGGATGCTATTAACATGTTATTACAGTTAGTCGTTGGCCTATTATTCTGGCCTTGTGCTGACACTGGCACGAGTATGCCGTACTTCCATGTCAGTAGCGGAATCTTGTAATTGTAATTTCCAGTATGCACGGAATACTCCTAAAGTACGTGGAAAACGTTGTTGGGAATCGAATCCTCCTATCGAGATCGTAGAGATAAAGAAAACAATACAACACAAGAAGAACACAAGAATTAACGTGGTTCGGCCAACCAAGTTCGGCCTACGTCCACGGGAACAACGAGAGAAATATCCACTATGAGAAAAAATAGGTTACAAAAAGATATCCAAGTATCTCTCTATCTCTACCATCTCTCATAATAACAGAAGTATCTCTCTCAGCCAATTGTTCTCTGTATACTCTCATATCACATACAAGAAATATATATAGTGTTCCTATCCTAATCCTATTAGAATAGCACTATCACCATCTAATTGGTGTTCCAATCCAATTAAAACTCTGGTCTTCCAACTCAAGTCCAACTATGACTTCTTGTGATTCTTGATCACATCTGGATACTCAACGGATGCGAGACACAAACCCAACAATCTCCACCTTGGTTCGTATCCGATGAGCCATGCATCTGGGAGAAACTCCGTTGCTCTCGTCATCCACTTTGCAGACATCCACCGCACGATCACCATGCTCCACCGACCGGGAACAATTTATATAATCATTACTGCCTCTATACTTGAGCGCTCAGGATCACTAAACCATGCTCTCCTCCGAGAACTCATGATCACTAAACCATACTCTCTTGAACACTCACGATTACTACACCACGCTCTTCACCAAGCGCTCATAATCGATATACCGTGCTCCACCTCGGTCAAAACACATGGACCTACTGAGTACTCACAATCACTTATCATGTTGTACATCACAGAAAAGTAATTGATACACCGTACTCCACCTTGATCCAAAAACTATGACCAGCTCTAGAAACATAGACGATTATACATTACCATGTGATTCAACATATCACGAAGTAACCATATCCATCAACATGAAGTACCATGATGTACCTCATCATCGTACAATCAACCAACCATCGATTATGGATCATCTCGATCAATATTGATCCCGCGATCATCGTCGATCACTGCTGGTCTGCACAAAATCTGCTCTAAACAATGGATTTTGCCAAATCCGCATCCACCACTGCATCCGGAATGCTGAAAAACATAGAATTCGACTCCTGGATCACCTTAATCGGACACCGATTATTCGATCCACGCTCCGATCAATCATAGCCGTCGATCTGGACCTCAGAATCCATCTCAGTTATCAGCCACTCCTTTGGGTACACATTGCTAGAGTCTCCAGTTGTACACATGACCGGTTGTATCTGGCTTTTTTTTTTTCTGTTCTTCTTCTTATTGTATTTTGCTTTGATGCCTCCGCCAACCTCCTTGTCGACTCGACATCAGATCTACCATCTAGCAATCTCGATTCCGGATCCATAACTCCGGCTCTGATACCAATTGTTGGGAATCGAATCCCCCCATCGAGATCGTAGAGATAAAGAAAACAATACAACACAAGAAGAACACAAGAATTAACATGGTTCGGCCTACGTCCACGGGAACAACGAGAGAAATATCCACTATGAGAAAAAATAGGTTACAAGAAGAGATCCAAGTATCTCTCTATCTCTACCATCTCTCATAATAATAGAAGCATCTCTCTCAGCCAATTGTTCTCTGTATACTCAAATATCACATACAAGAGATATATATAGTGTTCCTATCCTAATCATATTAGAATAGCACTATCACCATCTAATTGGTGTTTCAATCCAATTAAAACTCTGGTCTTCCAACTCAAGTCCAACTATGACTTCTTGTGATTCTTGATCACATCTGGATACTCAACGGATGCGAGATACAAACCCAACATATGTGAACCTTTCCATAATTCAGTTTCGAACTAAGGCACAAACTCAGAAACACTTGGAGATTAGATACTTATTGAGATTAGCATGCCACGTTATACGTAATAGGGAATTCTTCTGGTTTTGTCTGAGTATTCAGGATGCGTGTGCATGACTTTGGAGCTCACATTTATGCATTACTATAATTGCTTTGTCACTATTCATTGTACCATAGCGTATTATTTCTTATCCTCTTTTGTATGCATATTGCATGTACCCCAGTCATGTAATACTATTTGATCACGAATATGTTACCATACACTTCGTGTATGCATTTCTTTACGAATACAAACTCTGATTATATTTCTTAGCGGGTATGATCTTAGACCTACCTCATAAGCTCAGATCTTTGTTGAGGTCCTGTCAGATATGGCTTCGTAAACGTCCAGTGTCGACTCCTGCGGTGGGCTTATGCTGTGACCCATGGCATTGTAGATCAACCACCAAGGGCTAGACTGGAGCAGGAGGACGCTCAATCCTCGACGACACATATGTTAGCAAAAGATAGCGGAATAATACTAATGCAACAACCAGCGGAATCAAATAGTTAACCGAAGAGAAAAATAGCAGAGACAAGAACATGCAGATTTAACATGGTTCGGCAATATGCCTACGTCCACGGGGACACGATCGAAAACTTCCACTATATCAAAAGATGATTACAACTTTCTTTTAGTTCTCAACCACAAGAGAAAACACAAAGAAATCACACAAGATTTTGAGATTAAATCCTAACCTCTTGTTGCAGTGATTTTACCTCTTTGCTTTTGCCGCAACTACAAAGAAAGCAACCGAATACTTCCTTCAATCTTCGGCCGAACTGTTCACTTTGATTTCTTCGGCCGAACTCTGCTTCAACCGCCGAAATTCCAAAAGGAAAATCTTCTTTGGCCGAGTCCTCTGCTGCCCTCAACAATAGCAGCCGCCCTTTCTCTTCTTTCTCTGGCCGAAACCAAAAAAAACAAAGCAGCAGCCTACGAAATTATTTCACCGAAATAATTTCAACACAGCCTCCTTCACACGAGAGAAAAAACTTCGGCTAATTTTCTTTTTTTGGACTCCTCCTTTTTTCGGCTCCTTGTTTTCAGCTGCACCAAACCCTAGCACCACAACCCATATATATATATTATATCATAATGGGTTTGGACCGGTTTTGAACCCGTTTCGGTAGACCGAAACCCGCTAAGGCAATGGGCTCCATTAGCAACAATCTCCCACTTGGAGACCATTGCTAAAAATGTAATCTCTATACATGATAATCTCAGTGTCCAAAGTTTTTACCTCGATCGTTCAAAGTCCCAATTTCAGTATTCAATACAAATGCACCAAAATTGAGCAATAACTCAACTTTTTCCCATCAACCGGCTTTGTCAACATATATGCAGGATTCTTACTGCCCTCAATCTTCTCTAACTTCAATTGGCCATCCTCTAATAAGGATCTAATGAAGTGATATCTCAAGTGAATATATTTAGTCCGTGAATGATACGCCGAGTTCTTAGCAAGATGAATTGCACTCTGACTGTCACTGAATAACCTGCAATCCACTCCATCAAAACCCAACTCATTCATCAATCGCTGCAACCAAATAAACTCCTTACTTACTTCTGCAGCTGCAATATACTCAGCTTCTGTCGAAGATAAAGCAACAATTGACTGTAATCTTGAAATCCAGCTTACCGCTGTCCCTCCTACAGTAAAGACATAACCTGTGGTGCTTCTACCATTGTCTCTATCACCCGCATGGTCCGAATCCACAAAACCTTGCACATCAATGTTATCACCCCCAAAATACAAACAATACTTTGAAGTACCTTTCAAATACCTGAAAATCCACTTCACCGCTTGCCAATGTTCTTTTCCAGGGTTCTTCATGAATCTACTCACTACTCCCACTGCATGTGCAATATCTGGTCTTGTACTCACCATTGCATACATGAGACTCCCAACGGCCGATGAATAAGGCACATTCTCCATGTGTCTCTTCTCCTTATCTGTCTTAGCACCTTTCTCTTTTGACAGTTTGACTGACCACCAAGAGCTGTAGTTACCGGTTTTGCATTCTCCATGTTGAATCTCTCCAACACCTTCTTGATGTATCCCTCCTGAGATAACCACAATTTCTTGTTTTTCTTATCTCGGATAATTTGCATCCCAAGAAGTTGTTTGGCCTCACCCATGTCCTTCATAGAGAATCTCCCTGCCAACTTTCTCTTCAGATCATTGATTTTCTTCATGCATGTACCTGCCACAAGCATATCATCTACATACAAAGTAAGTATAATAAAGTTACCATCCTTAAACTTTTGTAGATATACACAATGATCTGAATTGCTTCTGGCAAAACCCGAATCCAACATAAACTTGTCGAACTTCAAGTACCATTGCCTCGGCGCTTGTTTCAACCCATACAAGCTCTTTTTCAGTCGACATATCCAATTCTCTTTTCCTTTAACTTCATATCCCTCCGGCTGTTCCATGTATATTTCCTCCTCCAAATCACCATGAAGGAAAGAGTCTTCACATCAAGCTGCTCTAAATACAATCTTTTCACAGCCACAATACTTAGTATTGCTCTGATAGAAGTCATCTTGACAACAGGTGCAAATATTTCATTGAAGTTAATACCTTTTCTCTGACTGTATCCCTTCACCACAAGTCTAGTCTTGAACCTTTGTGTCCCTCCTGCCTCATGTTTTACTCTGTATACCCACTTGTTATGCAATACTTTCATCTTTTCCGGTCGCTTCACCAATTCCCATGTGTGATTCTCCTCCAAAGAAGACATCTCATCACGCATGGCTTGCTCCCACTTAAGATGAAATTTATCCTGCATAACCTCTTGGTAACTCTCTGGTTCACCTGCATCAGTATACAAAACATGATATAATGGAAGACAAAGCTTTTGGGTTGGCTTCCTTATCCTCGTGCTCCTCCTCAAAGTGGAACACTCTCTGATGAAGTACTTGAACCATTTGCTTCTGTCAATGGCTCTCTTTCCTGTTCGGTCTCATCTGAAGCTTGTGTATTCTCAGGTGTAGCCATTTCTTCTCCTTCAGATGTAGGTATTTCTTCATTTCTTTTATCCATGGGATCTATCCCATCCTGTGGCTCATTCAGCTCCAAGTGTTGTTTCTCCACTACATTATCATTCTTACTTCCATTCGGTCTTTATACATACAACCCTCATTAAATACTACATCTATGCTACGAATTACCTTATTATGCTCATAATCCCATAAGCGATAACCATATTCGTCGCCACCGTATCCAATGAATGCACACTTCTGAGATTTAGAATCAAGCTTCTTTCTTATCTCATGATCCACATGTGCATATGCTATACAACCAAACACTTTTAAGAAAGAGTAATTCACAGTCTTACCAGACCACAGCTCATCTGGAATTCCTCCATCTAAAGCACTAGCTGGACTCCTGTTGATCAGATAAACTGCCGTATCTACAGCGGCTCCCCAAAGTTGCAAAGGTAAACCTGCTTGTAGTCTCATACTCCGAGCTCGCTCCAAAATGGTTCTATTCATCCTCTCAGCCACGCCATTTTGCTGCGGTGTTCTCGGTACAGTCTTTACTCTCCTGATCCCGTGGGCAGAGCAATAGTCATCGAACTCCCTATTGCAAAATTCCCCACCATTGTCTGACAACAGACATTTTACTTTCAAACCTGTTTCATTCTCAACAAGAGCTTTCCATACCTTGAAGATCTTGAAAACATCGGATTTCTGCTTAAGTGCAAACACCCATGTTTTCCTACTTGCATCATCTATGAAAGTGACAAAATAAGAATTACCTCCAAGAGACTTCGCCGAAGAAGACCCCCATACATCTGTATGCACTAACTCCAATCTCTCGGTTTTCTTCTCCTTGCCATCCTTCATAAAGCTAACTCTTTTCTGCTTTCCAAACACACAGTTCTCATAGAAATCAAAATTAGCATCTTTCATATCTGTCAACATACCTCTGGATTGCAATACCCTCATGCCGCTTTCGCTCAAGTGACCGAGCCTCTGATGCCATAAGGTAGCCTTCTCATTCTTCACGGTGGCCAAAGAAACAACGTGATCCACCAAACTTGAGAGTAAATATAGAGTTCCCACTTTTTCACCCTTGACCACTACCATTGCTCCTTTACTGATCTTCCACTGTTTCTTCTCAAATGAGATTTGATAACCTTCGCCATCCAGCTTGCTAACAGATATCAAATTCTTCTTCAAATCCGGTACGTGCCTAACCTCTTGTAAAAGCAACTTTCCACCATTGTGCAACTTTAACTGAATTGTCTCTTTACCGACAATCTTATATTCCTGCCTATTACCAACAGTCACATGCCCAAAATCACCTTGGACATAATTCTCAAACCATTCTCTACGAGCAGTGCAATGGAACGAAGCCCCTGAATCTACAAACCACGAATCTGACCTTGATTCTGTATGAGCAGACAAACACAAGTCATCATACTCTTCACTTGGATTCACCACATTTGCTCCTTCCTTATCTTTGTTTGGACAATCCTTCTTCATATGACCCTCTGTCTTACATTTCCAACACACTAACTTTTTCTTAAATTTTCCCTTAGATTTTGATCTTCCTCTTTGCTTCGACTCCCTGCTTGAACTTCTACCCCTTTCCTTTCGTCTGTCATTATCAACCGACAGAGCAGTACTTGTAGAAACTGTGCTCTCATCCATGCTCTTTTTCATCAATTCATCATTCATGATTGTACTCACAACATCATTGAATTTAAGAGCAGTATTGGAAGAATTGCTGATGGTCATAACAACATTACTCCAACTATCCGGTAACGAACACATAAACATCAAAGCTTTAATGTCATCAGCAAAGACAAAATCTAAAGATTCAAGTTGTGTCCATAATGTGTTAAATTCGTTCAAATGATTAACAACTGAACTATCAGAAGGCATCTTTAAGTTGAACAACTTTTTCATTAGAAACAGTCTATTTGAAGCAGACGGCTTCTCATAAAATTTAGCCAACGCTGACATCAAACCTGAAGTGGTCTTCTCCTTGGAGACGTTGAACACAACCTGCTTTGTCAGGCACAATCGAATCTGCGCCAAAGCCCTCCTGTCCAATAATGCCCACTCCTCATCAGTCATCTTTTCTGGCTTTTCTCCAATCAGTGGTTGATGTAAATTCTTTTGATATAAATAATCTTCCATCTGCAACTTTCACCATTGGAAATCTGTCCCGTCAAATTTTTCAATTTCTCCCTTCCTATCTTCCGCCATAACTCCCACTCAAAATCAACACCGATCTGAGTGAAATCTGACCCGAACCAGGGCTCTGATACCAATTGTTAGCAAAAGATAGCGGAATAATACTAATGCAACAACCAGCAGAATCAAATAGTTAACCGAAGAGAAAAATAGCAGAGACAAGAACATGCAGATTTAACGTGGTTCGGCAATATGCCTACGTCCACGGGGACACGATCGAAAACTTCCACTATATCAAAAAATGATTACAACTTTCTTCTAGTTCTCAACCACAAGAGAAAACACAAAGAAATCACACAAGATTTTGAGATTAAATCCTAACCTCTTGTTGCAGTGATTTTACCTCTTTGCTTTTGCCGCAACTACAAAGAAAGCAACCGAATACTTCCTTCAATCTTCGGCCGAACTGTCCACTTTGATTTCTTCGGCCGAACTCTGCTTCAACCGCCGAAATTCCAAAAGGAAAATCTTCTTTGGCTGAGTCCTCTGCTGCCCTCAACAATAGCAGCCGCCCTTTCTCTTCTTTCTCTGGCCGAAACCAAAAAAAACAAAGCAGCAGCCTACGAAATTATTTCACTGAAATAATTTCAACACAGCCTCCTTCACACGAGAGAAAAAACTTTGGCTAATTTTCTTTTTTTCGACTCCTCCTTTTTTCGGCTCCTTGTTTTCAGCTGCACCAAACCTTAGCACCACAACCCATATATATATATATATATTATATCATAATGGGTTTGGACCGGTTTTGGAGCCGTTTCGATAGATCGAAACCCGCTAAGGCAATGGGCTCCATTAGCAACAACATATTCTGAGGCAGTTTTCTTCCAAGTGAATTCCCACCTTGCGGCTAATGGTCCATGTAGAGGACCCAGCTACTTCAAAATATGCAAACCTGGACCAGGATCACTTGGGAGGAGCCAGATAGGTGGTGCGCCTCAGATGAGAGCCCAATGACCAGCTTGCTTATTCTCCCCTCAGTTTAATTTTCATTTGTTGCCCTCGTATACTGTTATTGCATGTATCGAACTGTTGTATTTTCCTTTCTTTCTTTTTTATTTCAGTAATTACTCAGTGATTCTCTATATTGTTTTGCATTCAGGTCATACGCGAGTATCGTATCTTGAATTCATCTTGCTTATATATATATGGTTCTCATATGAGTTGTAAATATATTTGGCCTTGTGTACTACATAGCGAGGTCCAACAATACGCACTCCTTTTCCGTATCACACTGCAGAATCTGGTGCTACAAAATGTTCTAAACCCTTTGTTAGATTGGGTAAGCCTTGGTCATCGGGATCAGAGATAGGAAACTCCAGGACAAGACTGACTTATATTGCTTGCCAAATGTAGGGGGTGTAAACTTTAGAATGAATTTAGTCTGTGCTTGAAAACCCAAAATAATGATACCAGGTGTTCAAGAATGGAAAGTACAAGAAAGGTATAAAAGAACATGAATTTCTTGATTTATTTTACAAGGAGAGAAGACGCTTCTCATTACAATTGGGAGATTAAAAGCAGAAGTTTATCTTGGGGAAGTGTGCGATGAAATCCTGATTGGACTAATCCCTTAGTCTGTTGACGATCCAATAGTGTTCGGGAGTGCAGGCACTAAAAAATAAAATTATCCACTAAAATAATAGCGTCAAACGCCTACGCTCGTCCGTGCCCATGCCTGCGCCCACAAGGGAGCTACGCGCGCACCAGAAGAGCGCTGCATGCGTGCCCTCTGGCCCACGGAGTGCTGTGCGTGCACCTGGGGGCGTTGTGCCCGCGCACCCACGGGGCATTGTGCCCGTGCACCCACGCACCCGCACGCACCGGTAGAGTGCTGCGTGCACGCCTAGGGTCGCTGTGCGCCCGCCTGCGCCTGCACTCTCACGAGCGTTGTGCGCGCGCCCAGGGGCGCTACATGTGCGTCTGTGCCTGCGCCTGCACCCGCACCCGCAAGAGCACGGTGCGCCCGCCCGCGCCCGCAGGGCACTGCGTGCGCCCGCACCCACAAGGGCGTGCACCCACACTTAGGACGCTCCTTCCACCTCGTGCGTTTCATGCACTCTGTATTCGGGAGATTCTATTGTAATCGTTCCACTTGCGCTCCCACGATCTAATCTCCAATTATGGAGATATTTGAGCGTTCTCACAGTCTATAAAAAGGTTTCTCTCTGAAAAGAGGACAAACAGTCAAAGACGACAATAGAAAATCTAGAGAGGAGACAGAAGGGAGGAGAGAAAAAAAAAGACATCTCCCTCTCAATAGAGCAGAGGAAAACAAAAAGAGACCTCTCCCTCTCAACAGAGGGGAGGAGTTTCCAGAGTCTAAAAAAAAGAGACTCTTCTATCTCAACCAAAAAAGAATAGGAATGAAGGAGGATCTCAAACTAAAAGATAAAGTCAAAGACACTGAGAGACGGGAAAATCTATTGAGCGGAGTTTTCCCTTCTTCTTCTCCGAAACTCATGTATCAAACTGTGTCTAAGTATCACACGTTATTACTGTAGTATAAGTGTTCAGCATCTAACTAGAAAATATCCAACTAGATTCTCATATGATATGGTTTTTATCCATCATGTAGTTTCCTCCAATCCCTATATCAATAATACACGATACACATAAATCAATAGAAACATCATGACTTACCAATTCAGATTGTGTACTTGTCCTTCACTAAAATCTGAAAATCAAGAATCAATTTAATTTAGGATCGCGTACACAAATATCATAAGGATACTCCATTTCCATATAATCAAGATATATGAATCTTGTCATCTTGTTCCTATAAACGATCATGCCATCGTATATCTGATGTCAATAATTCATTGGATCATGTATACACAATATTGCTATATTTCGCTTGCTTGTCATGTCACTATACTCACTATCATGTCCATCACGTATCATTCGTATTATTACAATATGTCATGTCACAAACAAGTGTCGCATAGCATGCTACATAATCGAGCTCACAATAAAGAATTAATGATAGTAATATGTTTGAATAAAGTCTCATATCTCCTAATAAAAACAGCTCACAATAAAGAGTTAATGATAATAATACGTTTGAATAAGGTCTCATATTTCCTACTTTCCTCATTGCACTATATTTAAATATAGTTTCACAATTCATTTAAATACAATCTACACTGTGGTATATTACAACACAATCATATTTACATATTTAAATAATTATTTATTTTTTAATAATTTATTCCTACACATATTATAGGATCTTAGGATCCATCAAACTAATTGCATAATTTTGAACTGTGTATAGTATCTTTCAGTAACAATTGAGAATAACTTATTTTGACTACACAAGAGTGTAGGGCCTACAATTTTGTAAATACTAATATTTGTTACTTAATGCATAGATGTAATCATCAATTTAAAATCATGCATGATATTTAGGTTGCCAACTTGGCACATAACTATATGCAAAATAGACAAACATCTTTCAGCGATACTATTAAAATGCACTTAACTTTCTTTATACAAACTCTTGGTAGCACTTCTACATGGTAGCTTTGGCCTTTGCTCTGTTAGTTACCATATGCTACTAGACGTTTCTTGGCATCAGAAAAATTTAAGGATTATAAAAGTGTTTTATTTTTCTTAAGTTATTTAACGATGTTGACAAAAATAATATTTAAATAATATTTAATAGTCTGTAATGTTTCAATCTAAAATATAAATTTTAGATTAATTGGATCAATTTATTTAAATTATATTATTTTTTATTAAGAAGTATAAATATTATAATATTTGTATGTATCGAAATTGACCCAATCAGATAGGCATGTTTAGAATTTGGCTATCAAATTACTCAATAAATAGTCCAAAATGTAGGCCGAGCATATTCACAGAATAATAGTTCAAAATATGAGCCAAGAATTTTCATAAAATAAAATAAATTAGGTACACAAATTATAAATAATATAAATTTTTCAAGAGAAGAACAAAGAATAACTGTGTTGCTTATGTCTTGTTGATTTCAATTTCTCGATTTGATTTTTCTTTCCTTTCTTTTTTCTTTCTCTGTTTTTTTTTTTTTTCTTCCTCAATGGCTGCTCTGTAAGCTTCCCGGGAGAGTTGTGAGTGAGGGAAACAAATTTTGTGGAGAAAGAGAGGAAGAGAGAGAGTGTGTTTAGTTCTATTTTTTTTTTTTTTTTTTTTTTTTTTTTTTTTTTTTTTTTTGGAAGAGAAGAGAAGACACTTATGATGGCAATTTCTTAAATTAACCAACAGTTTGTGATTAGGCTTGCATCTCTGTTAGCCATATAGAGTCCTAGTTTGCCACACCAAATTTCCGCTTGACAGCTCAAGCCGACATAATTTCCAGGGTGTGCCCTTAGAAATCTCTTCAAGGGTGGTGTGTAAAATAAATTTTCAATTTATTTAATATTTTATTATTTACGGCTCTAATAAATATATTCCAAATACTACCAAATTAATTGGACGTAGTGCTGAACGAGTGAAATGCTACAAAATTGTCCATTTATCAGTTGATGTCCGGAATAAAAGAATTAGAATTTTGACGTAATTATAATAATAATTTAATATTATAAAATTAGCAAATTTGAGAAATTTTTTCAGGCTTGCAAGGAAAATTTATCAAAATTATAAATATTAGAAAATTAAAAACTACGAAGACCGAATGTTATTTAGAGTTACGATTTTAAAGTTACGTCTATCAAAATTTATTTCAGTATCCAAAATTGACTTCGGTAAGCCTTATTTTGTACGATCATACTCAAAAGAGATATATACGTAGCATGAATTTTAGGATATTATAATGCACAGTGCTCAGAACTGGGAGCATGCGCAACACTCATAATAGGGCATGCACGTAGTGCCCAGAACTGGGCGCGTGCAGCACCCATTACTGGGCGTGCACGCATAGCCCAGAACTAAGCCCGCAAGCAGGGCCCAAAACTGGGTGCGTGCAGAGCCCAGAATCGAGCACACGTGACCTAACCAAGCGTGCTTAGTGCATGCACCTGTCCTTGCGCAGCCCTGAGGGGACACGCAATAGGGCCCGCATAGTCTTATGGGTGCGCGCAATGAGTGTCCGAAAGCTATATTCAACCTAATTTTTAAATAAATTTATTAGGAAATTAATAGCCAATGCTTATAGAAATTTTTGGACGGGGGCATTGGCCCCGCACCCCTAGCAGAGGTGCGTCGCCCCCTGCACCCCCGGCGAGCTATCCCGATAGCTTGACCCCGTATAACTGGCGCGATATGGTTCGAGAGGGCATATTTAACTATTTTGGATAAATATTATTTTTCCAGCACTCAAGATGATTTGGGAAGATAATGGTTGTAATATCAAATTCATATATTAGTTATGCATTCAAGTGTATCTGAAGAAGAGAATGATGCATCATCTGAAAAGTTGTGGGAGTCTTTCAATTTGAAGAGTATCGAAAATACCGAATAATCACCAATACCTTAACCATTATGAGATGCTAAGAGTATAATGTTACTCTCACTATTCATGTAACAGAAATTGGGTCAAGCTCGAATTCATATTGAACCCGACAATGTACTCGAGATCCTCAAAGAACACTCATAATTTGTGAAGCTCGCATTAGTTATGAGGTTCAAGAAATCAGATGTAAGGCTCGGCTTGGCATGAATCAGATCATATATAAAACTCAGCCCAATCTTAACCGAATCAGATGAAGGGCTAAGCCTTATGTGAACCAAAGTAGACATAGGGCACAAGCTCAGTATATGATTCTCATATGCTAAATATGATTCTCATATGCTAAATTCAAGAAATTTTGCACGGCCCACCAAGGGGGATAGGACCCATGTTTCAGGTGGACTCTCACTTTCACACAACCCACCTAGGGGGAAGGGCCCATATCTCAAGACGGCTCTTACTTATTACAAACCAACATACAGATCAAAATTATAGCTTTCGGGCTGGTTATGTTAAGATTAACCAAGGCCCATCCACACAACATCCTATCCAACTTGAGAAAAGAACTTTTTTTCTTAACCATGAAGAGGCTCGTATGTCTAAGAAGGGTGAACAAAATCATCCAAAGCAATGCCAAACTTGCTTTCACCATGTGACTTGCGCCAATCTTGATGCACATACATATAGCACTAGCCCACTGTATTGGGAGTAATTACCATCCAATCTTTATATTTCAGATGAGGTTATATCCATCATCCAAGCAACAGTCGATATGGCGAACTGCAAAAATATCCAAAGGATTCAAAAATAAATATTTGGATAGGTATCCACAATTATCTCATATCCTTGTCAAGTCTGAAGGTACTTAGACCTAACTGGGGATGGTCATATCATTCACTATGATTTCATCCAGCACCTAGATGAAACTTCATTTCTATTAGTCTGCTCTAGCTCTCCTTCCATTCTTTGACAACACTTTAGTCTGACACAAGCTTAACAAATTTCTGAAGAATTCATTCATTCCTCTACATCAAGAATTGATTCAATTTACAATTCAAGTAGGGGTCCTGCATGAGATCTATGAAGTTTTCAAAGCTCCTCCATTTCCTAATATAATTTATGAGGCTTATAGTATAACAATCAACCAAGCCAACATATCTTTATCTCAAGACAAATATCTATCTTGGCAAGAGATCTCTTATAAGTTCAACTAAATTGGAAACTATTTAAGACTTTTCAACTTTGCAGTTGAAAATATTCTTATTCAACCGAGTAAGACGCCCATCTTATCATCCATCCAGAAGATAAAGATGTGCAACTCAAGCAACTAAAAGTTTCACATAGGGCTCCTCAACCTCAATATAGAGTTCAAAATGACACTCGTATACCTCAGCTCCTGTGGGAAACTTGTCATGACACTTGCATGTCTCAGCTCTCATTCAAGACTTGTCATGACACTTCCATATCTTGCTCTCATTCAAGATTTGTCATGACCCTTGCATGTCACAATCTACACAGGAGGCTCAAATTGGTATTTGTGTGTTCTAATCATCACATGGGCTCATCTTCAGGGTTATATCCATTTTGCACCCAAGACTAAAAGCACAAGCCTTATTTTCAAGGTCATATAGTCTATATAAGACATGTGAAAAAGACTTCCTCTCTAAAACTCTCTTAGAATCAAAGTTATGTGACGATGACGTCAGGTTTGAGCCCACTAAAAAAATAAAGTTTCACGTGAAAAAGACTTTCTCTCTAAAACTCTCTCGTATCACATATTATATATATATATATATATATTGTATGTGATATGTGAGAAGAGAGCAATGTATGAGAGAGATGACTTTCATTATTATGAGAGATGAGAGAGGTAGAGAGATAATTGGACTTTTTTCTTGTAATAATTTCCTCGTAATGAATCTCTCTTATTATTCTCGTTGATATAGGTCGAACTTAGTTGACCAAACCACGTTAATTCTTATGTTCTTCTTGTGATGTATTATTTTCTTCATTTTTATGATCTCGATAGGGGATTCGATCCCTAACATGTGATATCAGATTTAGAGTTACGGATCCGAAATCGAGGTCACGATATGGTGGATCTGATGTAAAGTCGGTAAGGAGGTTGGCGGAGACAGCAAAGGCAAATACAATAAGAAGAAGAGGAGGAAAAAAAAGTTGGATACAATAGATGATGTGCACAACCACAGACTCTGGCAATATGCACCAAAAGGAGTGACTGAGAGCTGAGATGGATTCTAAGGCATAGATCGATGGTTGTGATTGATCGAAGGTGGATTGAGAAATCGATGTCTGATTAAGGTGATTCAGGAGTTGAATCCTATATTTTCAGTATTCCGAATGCAGTGGAGAATGTAGATTGGGCAAAATCTACTGTTTGGAGCAGATTTTGTGCAGACCAGCAGTGATCGACGATGATCAAGGGGTCAATATTGACTGAGATGATCGATAGTCGATGGTTGGTTGATTATATGGTGATGAGATACAGTGTGGTACTTCATGGTAATGGATACGGTTGTTTCGTGGCATGATGAAACACATAGTAATATATAATCATCTATATCTCTGGAGATAGGCATGATTTTTGGATCAAGGTGGAGTACGGTTTAGCGATCATTTTTATGTGGTGCAAAACATGATAAGTGATTGTGAGTATTCTGGTGGTCTAGGTATTTTAACTGAGGTGGAGCATGGTGTAGCGGTTATGAATGCTTGGTGAAGAGTGTAGTGTAGTAATCGTGAGTGTTTAAGAGAGTACAGTTTATTGGTCATGAGTGCTTGGAGGAGAGTATCGTTTAGTAGTCATGAGTGCTCAAGTGTGGAGACAGCGATGATTATATAAATTGTTTCCAGTAGGTGGAGTATGGTGATCGTGTAGTGGATATCTGCGAAGTGGATACCGAGAACAATTGAGTTTCTCTAAGATGCATGGTTCATCGGATACGAGTCAAGGTGGAGAAGATCAGACAAAAAAATATTTATGAACACCTAGAGAGAATTTACGTTGACTAGTGCAAAATGGAGTTAGACGCAACCAACCTTGACATTCGATAAAATTCATCCATGAGAGCAGTGGAGAAGAGACTGCATTCTATGTGAGAAGAATAGATTTCCATATTGGTCTACATAAGTATGCTAATATATGGTGAGAAGTAAACAGATGAGAATGAGCATTAGAAGTACCAGGAAGCTGCGATAATAGAAATGGGACGACACTTACAAGACAAACATAATTAATTTGGTGAGCTCATAAAGCTTCATTTAGACCACTGAATCATAAATATACGATACCAATTGTTGTCAATCGCAAATTGAAAAAGCATTTGAACACAAAAGGAACTTGAATAGAGTTGTAAAATATGTGGCTTGTGACAAGAAGATTGCATGTTTAGGGCATGCAAAACAGACACAGCAAAAGGAATTCCCTCCTCTTTTAGAAGAGGGTGTTGGATTTATGTCTTACATCCATTGAATATTCAGATATGATTAAGGATCACAAGGAGTCCCAGTTGGACTTGGGTTAGAAGACCAGAGTTCTAATTGGATTGGAATACTAATTAGATGATGATAGTGCTATTCTAATAGGATTAGGATAGAAACACTATATATATTTCTTGTATGTGATACGAGTGATGAGAGCAATTGGATGAGAGAGATGCTTATATTATTATGAGAGATATGAGAGGTAGAGAGATACTTTGATCTCTTCTTATAACCTATTTTTCTCATAGTGGATATTTCTTTCGTTGTTCCCGCGGACGTAAGTCGAACTTGGTCAGCCGAACCACATTAATTCTTATATTTTTCTTGTGATTGTATCATTTTTTTCGTCTCTGTGATCTCGACGGAGGATTCGATCCCCAACAGAAGAGACCGATCTCTTGCATTCAAAAAGACGGACAGATTACATAGCATGGAAAAGGTCGATACTCAGAGAAGGTGAGATTACAAGTAAGTTGAATATAAATGATAAATACGAGAACTGAAGACAGGCAAGTGAGAGGCCCCTATCTGACTAGGTCTGATTAAGAAGAGAGCGCATGCACAGAGAGCGCATGCATATATAGGTTCTCATACAGTTGGCAGCAGCTAATGGCCTGGAACTTTGATACGCATGCAACAATCACTAACAGCATAATCATGAGGGATGCAATAACGTTATCAAGAAACCATAGAAGTGAGGTAGTACTAGAAATTAAGCTTTGCATGAGAACAATATCCATCAGGATGTGTAGGATACTTCTTCCAAATAAAAACCAGTTTGTCTAAGTTCAGAATATGATATAAGTATCAATCCGTATCCAACAATGATAATGTGTAAACTGCTGTATACCTTAAAAGCATGTATAAGATTGAGGATGTCATTTTAGTAAAGTGTGATTGGCTATATATATCATTTTATACATTGTTTTCAAAGATTTGAAAAAAAAAAATCATTTTATATATTATTTTAGTAAAATTACATACCTTAGGTTAGGAATTCATGTGTGAGTATATAGTCCCATATCTGAAAGAATAAAAGGAAATTAAGATGGATTAATAGATGGATTAATAGGGCCAATACAAGTTGATGATAAAATTGAATTCATCAATTTTTTCAATTTGGATGCATAAAATAGAAGATATTATATTTTGTATTACAAAGATTTGCATGAGCCCATCCAAAGTGATCATGGTAGGCTCAATTCAAATTTAGCTATGAGCAATCTATTATAAAATTGATAAAGAGTGGGATGTGATGCATAAAAAAATAGTTGCTTATACAAATAGTAGGTTGATCAGAGTGTATTTCACCATATCTTCTGAGTGTATTCTATCATATCTCACAAGTATGTAAAGTTGATGCCTTGTGGAAGAAACTAGAATCTATGTATGAAGGACAAACTATAGTGAATAAAGAATTTTTAATTAGAAGGCTATAAAAATTTGAAATACCGAGATAGAAATACTGTTATAAACATCTCAGCGATTTTGAGAGCTTAGTGAATTTTAGTTGTTAACCATGAAAAGTTTCTTGATAATGAGCTCCAAGCATTGTTAGTGCCCTATTCTTTGCCTAGCAGTTGGAATACTTAGTTATATCACTAAGTAATTCAATACCAAATGGACAATTAATTGTGGATATGGTCAAAGACAACTTGCCGAATGAATAAACTAGAAGAATAAAATCAGGTATTACTTTTTGTGATGGTGATTTAAATCTCTTGATTTAGAATTCTGATTGGACTCAATTTGGGTATTTGGATAAGTCCAAATCTCAATCACAATCAATTTAGGATTCTGATTGGACTCAATTTGGATATTGGATAAGCCCAAATCATAATCTCAATCAATTTGAGATTCTGCTTATCTGCTCATGCGGAGCTAATAGCATCAAAACGCGGAGCTAAAGAATCTTGAACACGGAACTAACGCGGAGCTATTGAATAGCTCCGCGTTTTGTTCAAACACGAGGCTAATATAGCCAACCGCGGAGCTACTCCGCGATCTGTTGTGGAAAACCCTATTTACTTAGAAATTCTCAGTGCCAACAGTGATTTCCCCTACATTAGTCTGTTGATTTTAGGACAAGGTTGCGGTTCTATATTCTTCCATATTTGACTTTCCTTTCTGAAAACTAAGATATTTAATTAGAATCCTTGATGAATACAAAAACTTTATTTTCCTATTCCTATGGGAACTTTCAAACTAAAGTCTATAAATACCCTCTTTGCGGAGACTTTAGAGATTATCAATCAATAATAGATAAATCCATAGATGATCATTAATTTTTAAGAGATCTTTTTCTGGAGTTTTGGAGAAGTTCGAGTTACGCATAGAGCCTTGAACGAATCAAGACCAGAGGAGACCAATTCTACAGTCGGCCGCCATCTTCAAGAGAAGAGTTCGACGTCAGATCGTCCAAAGGAGCTGCTTGACAGATCCCATCGCCACACAGATCCCACAAATCATTGTAAAAGAGAGCGATAGATTATAAATCCTCTCGTTTATTCTTTCTTTTTCTTGTTCACTTTCGTTGTAATTCGAGTTTATTCAATGGAAGGAAAGCAACGAAATTTTGCTGCAAACAAACTGGCGACCACAGTGGGAGGCATCTTTTTCACTAAAGAAGAGATTGTGGCGCAATCGGACGTTGATAAGATCGGATCCGACATAGATATGCTCGTCGTTGAAATCGACCAGCAGAAGTACGAGGAGTACCTCTCCTCTGAATCAGGTAACCTGAACGAGACACGACACTATCGTCGCGTGCGCTCCAATACCCGAGCAACGGGTAAAAAGGTATCCACCGATGAACGGGGATCCTTGGAGATTGCGGCCATAGAGCCGGTGTTTGGACAGGAAATCCTAGCAGAGGATGACTTCCCTACTGCCGAAGAAGGCCTGGGAACTGGATTGACCAAAACCCAACTCCGAAATAGAAATCGGAGAGCAAGGCGACCTCAAAGCCCGCTTTGGACGCGAGACTAACGTCATAGAATGCAAGGTTATGGTCCCTCGCAAACTGGCTCGCACTGATCACGAGACCAGTCATTATCGCGTTAAACGTGAAGTTACAACTTGCATTGATCGCAAGGAAAGTCAGCGTGTGATTCTCCACGCGAGACTATTCTGAGTTTAGCGAGAAACGAAAAGCCAGTAAGATTTGCGTTAATCGCAATATCTCTGACACTCGCGATAAACACGATTATAAAATCTCCTTAAAACCAGCGTGTGATACTCCGCGCGAGGCTATTACTGAGCTTAGTGAGAAACGCGAAGCCAGTAAGATTTGCGCTAGTCGCAAAATTTCTGACACTCGTGATAAGCGTGAGTATAAAATCTCCTTAAAGCCAGCGTGTGATACTTTGTGCGAGGCTATTACTGATCTTAGCGAGAAATGCGAAGCTAGTAAGATCTGCGCTAGTCGCAGAACTTCTGACACTCATGATAAACGCGAATATAAAATCTCCTTAAAACCAGCGTGTGATTCTCCACGCGAGGCTATTACTGGACTTAGCGATAAACGTGAAGCCAGTACAACTTGCGAGAAACGCAAGACTTTTGATACTCGCGATAAACCGAGGATAAAAATTCCTTAAAGCTAGCATGTGATTCTCCACACGAGACTATTACTAGGCTTAGCGATAAACGCGAAGCCAGTAGCACTTATGATAAACGCAAGATTTCTTACACTCGCGAGAAACGCGAGGATAAAAATTCCTTAAAACCAACGTGTGATTCTCCACGCGAGGTTATTACTGGGCTTAGCGATAAATGCGAAGCCAGTAGAACTTGCGATAAACGCAAGATTTCTTACACTCGCGAGAAACGCGAGGATAAAAATTCCTTACAGCCAGCGTGTAATTCTCCACACGAGGCTAATACTGAGCTTAGCAAGAAATGCGAAGCCAGTAGTACTTGCGAGAAACGCATAATGCCTCACCTCCGCGTAAATCGTGAAGATAATTGGCAGATTGTCTTTAATCGTAAAAATCGCGCTAGACGCGAAGTTGTGACTTGTGTTAATCGCAAGAATAAGCCAGCGTGCAAGAATGTTCTTCCACGCGGGGCCAAGATTCCAGAAGAGAAACTTCTGAAGGAACGCCAAGCCAGCGTAAAACGAGCTATTCTTCAGGCCCGCGATACAAAACGCGAAGCTAACTTTCAGCTCCACCCTCCAAAACGCGAAGCTATCTTTTAGCTCCGCGTAGATCAACCTGAATATCAAATCAGAGCTGATCATCACACTAATGGATCAGAGCTGGACTCCAGTAATCTTAAGAAGTTTCAGTGGGCTCCTAGACCCTCTCAGCAGATGAGTGGACCCCACAACTCCATGACTAAAGTCACTGATCTTAGGGAGTATCTAACCAAGAAGAGAAGTATAGAACAAGTTCAATCCGAATCTTCTTGTCATTGCCAACAACTTATGACGGCGGTATCCGCTGCAGTAGATAATTGTTGCTGCAATAAGAATAGGGTATCGGTGTTCGATCGATTAACCGAGTCGGACAAAAATCCTGCTAAGAAAACGAAAGCTACTCCTAAAAAAGAATGGAGAATAGTAACATCCAATATGGTTAGAAATGGGAAGAAGGTTGCAGAGATGAATAATGATTCGGAATCAAGTGATGAAGAACCCCATCACAACACCCGACTTAAGTCAGGAGCTGTCTCGCCTCGAAACTATAAGAAACTTGCAAAAGGTTCTTATGACGACGATAGCGATAATTCGGCTATAGCTTCACCTCATTCCTCTGCATCATCTCGGCTACAGAAGTCAGCATCACACATGGCGGATAAATCAGATGACATCGATCAAAGATTTGAAGCCCAGAAAAAGATGATTCAGGAGCAATAAAAGACAATTGAAGATTTTAAAATGATGCTCTCGAAAGTGGTCAAAAATACTTAGAAGATTGTTGAGAATAACGCTAAGAAAGAAAAAGAAACCTTGTTCAATAAACTGAACGAGGAAGATAAAGAAGAAAAAGCCCACTCAACATATGAGGACGAGGACAAATATTTTTTTCATGATCCACATGAAGAGAAAATTGAGAAATTGCAAAGTCAACTCGAAGCGCTAATGCACAAAAAGGAGTTGAAAGAATCGGGGGTCTCGAATGGGATATGGTACTATACCCACCTGAATGGGATATGGTACCATACCCTCAGAAATATAAACCGCTCAAACTGGAGCCATATGACGGGAAAGGGTCTCCCAGTCAACATATTTACTATTTCTTGTCCCAAGCAGGACATTTGATGGGCAATAACCCAGTAATGACTAAGGTATTCACAAGTACCTTGCGAGAGCCTGCCTTTGCTTAGTTTATGCAGCTGCCCCCAGGTACTATTAATACCAGGTTTGATGTTGAGAAACTATTTCTCGCATGTTTCTTTGAGGATAATACCGAAATTACGGTTCATTCCCTCCTTGCAACTAAACAAGGGGAACAAAAAACAGTAAAAAACTTCATAGAAAGGTTCTGAGAGAAGTCGGTGCATTGCAAACACGGAATGGTCCAGGAAACTCTAGTCGAAACATGTCGACATAATCTTAAGACTAACGTGCTCCTAAAAATGGGGGCCATAGAGTCTTAGACATAGAGAGATTTGCTCAAGAAAGGAGAGCAAGTCGAGGATTTGATCCGTCGAATTGAGGAATCTCGTAGCACAAGAAACTCTACAAATAACAGGCCATATCCATGGAATTCTAAAAATAAGGGAAGGCTGTGATGGCGACAGTTGCAGATCCAAAGTCAAGACCTCAGAATCCGAGAGGTGCAGGTCAAAATAGGCCCCTCCAAGATAGAACTTATACATTCAAGACGGAGCAGACAGATACTCTATTCCATCTCCTCCTCAGGAAGGGTATGTTAAAGCTTCCGGAGAGTCAAAAACTAGAAGACGTTGGTAAAACCAACCCAAACTATTGCCTGTACTATCGGAACGTCGGGCACCCAACTAAGGATTGCTATCCTCTTAAGAACCGAATTCAGGTATTGATAGAAACCGGAATTCTCACACTTAAAGAGGAACAGAAGAAAGTTTCTGCAAATATGGCAACTTTAGTAGTAAGAACCAATGAGTTCCCTGCCAGAGCGATCTCTGTACCAGTATGGAAGCAAATATCGACACCAAGCACAGGCAGTCCGCACAAGCAAGCTGGCCCCTTGGGTACGCTCCGAACCACAGCTGCGATCGAATCGTCCCCATTGGTTAACAGTCAGACTCGGCTGGGGGTGCCAAAAATATTGACGATGATTAACATCGTGCTTCTGCTATTCTCAATAGCCATTGGAATGGCTAATTGAGTGCTATAAATAAAAAAATTTTGCCCAATGCTATTAAAGCGGCGGGAAGAGGAGATCAAGTTTCTCGCCAACCCTATCATACTGGGGGTAAAAGTATGAATTAACTATCCAATACTATTAAAGGCAAAAGGGAGAGGAAATCAATTCCTCAACAACTCCTCATGCTGAGGGAAATAGCATGGTTAGCCCAACTCAAACGGTAGTTGGTAAAGGCTAATCAAATCCGTTGATAACTGGGGGTTTGCTAAAAATCTCATAAATTCTATCATGTTAAGTTCCTACCTCTGACAGTGAGATATAGTTCAAGTAACGCGTGAGAGCACTTGGACCAGGCATGTGCAATTAGGTGCCTCTGCCGAAATTGATGATCATGACCCGATCATCTTGGTATGTGCAGTTCAAGTTACACATGAGAGTCTTGAACCACCTCCACTTATTCAAGTTAAGCAGATGAACACTTGAACTTCTTGCTTAAAATAAAGGCATGCCCAATTTGGCGCCTCTGCCGAAATCTGATGATCCTGACCCGATCATCTTGGTATGTGTAGTTCAAGTTACGCATGAGAGCCTTGAACCGCCTCCACTTGTTCAAGTTACGCAGATGAGCACTTGAACTTCTTGCTTAAAACTAGGCATGCGCAATTAGGCGCCTCTGCCAAAATCTAGTGATCCTGACCTGATCACCTCGGTATTAACAAATCTAAGTTATACAGATGAGCCTTAGATTGTTTTGCCAAAACAATGAACTATTTATTTGTTGAGAAAGCAAGATTTTGAAGCCAACAGATAAAAGAGCTAAAAGAGTTATCTTTATTCATAAAACAAAATGTTACAGAAGAAGAGGGAGCTATAGCTTTTCCAAAAGCTTCAACCTATTCATCGACTCATCAATAACCCCACAACGAGTCTCCTCCACGGACTGTTGAAATTTCCTGATTCACATGCAAAAGATCTCCTTTGCAAATGTCAACTACGATCTGTTTAAGGTTCTTAGTAGATCATCTGAAGATACTGCTACAAGAATCCTAATGAAGATGCACAAATTGAATTCGACATGCTACAAGCCCTTAGATGATCATCTCTATCGCCTTGGAAAGGGACAGAGATTGTCATCTAACAGAAATGGTCCTTAAGAAAACTTAATGAGCAGCCGCAGAGTTCTTGTAACCCCTTCAAAAGTTTACCTTTTGGAGCCAGAACTTGAAACCTGCAACTATGTTGTAAAGCATATACTTCTGGCTTCCTTAGAGTTACTTTTGCTGATGAAGACTGGTAGAGCCACATGCACTCCTCTTCAAAAAGGATCTGGTCCGAATACCCCACCGCAAAAGAAGAATCAAGAGTTAGAGAAAAACTCAAAAAATCTTCTAAGTATAAAAATGCAAAATAACTTGCGCGCAGCTGAGGAAATAACCTCGCATTGAAACGCGACTGCTAGTCAAAATAGCCTCGCGTTGAAACACGACTGCTAGTCAAAGTAGCCTCGCGTTGAAACGCGACTGCTAGTCAAAGTAGCCTCGCATTTAAACGCGACTGCTAGTCAAAATAGCCCCGTGTTTCAAACGCGAGGATGACGCGATAACTTCACGTAAGAAGAAGACCAAAGTTCTTCTCCGTCTTCTCCTTTCTTCCAAAGCCTTACGGTCGGAGAACGGCGATCTCGCCGGTTCAAAAAATGGTTGGTCGGTTAAAACCGAGCTAAAACACTTAAAAATTGTTCTAAGGAGTCCGCAAAGTTGAGATTTCTACCTCCAATGGGTGCGGCATGAACTGGTTCACCGCTGTATCCGCTCCCTCGGCCGGTGCCGCCGCTGCTAACGATGGCCGCCGATGGTGAGGAGGCGCGCGATGCCGTACTCTTCTTAGATAACATTCTAATGATGAAAATCTATGGGAATTCGAGCGAAGTCCGATCAAATGACCTCTCGTTCGCATGAGTCGGCCGGTCGTCGGAGCTCCAGATTTCTGAATTCTTTGAATGAAGTGAGGAAGAAGAGTTAAAGACTCTATTTAAAAGAGAGAACCCGCCTCTTGGTATTCGGCGCAAGGTTTGGAGTAATTACTGAGCAATTACTAAGTAATTACTGAACAGTTAATGAGCAATTACTCACGGAAAAGCGAAGCAACTTAACTTCGCGTGGTAACAAAACGCGAGATAAACTTGGTATTTTAACTCCGCGTTTTCTGTTTAAAGATCCAAAGTATTTCAAAATTTGCTAAGTTCTAAGACATTTTGAAAACTTTGGAGGGGGTTCTGTTGGCAGTGAAAATTTCTAAGTAAATAGAGTTTTCCACAACAGAACTATATTAGCCTCGCGTTTGAACAAAGCGCAGAGCTATTCAATAGCTCCGCGTTCTAGTTCTTTAGCTCCGCGTGAGCAGATAACCAGAATCTCGAATTGATTGAGATTATGATTTGGGCTTATCCAATATCCAAATTGAGTCCAATCAGAATCCTAAATTGATTGTGATTGAGATTTGGGCTTATCCAAATACCCAAATTGAGTCCAATCAGAATTCTAAATCAAGAGATTTAAATCAAAACTAAGATATTTGATTAGAATCCTTGATGAATACAAAAATCTTATTTTCCTATTCCTATAGGAATTTTCAAACTAAAGTCTATAAATACCCTCTTTGAGGAGACTTTAGAGATCATCAATCAGTAATAGATCAATCCATAGATGATCATCAATCTTTAAGAGATCTTTTTCTGGAGTTTTGGAGAAGTTTGAGTTACGCATAGAGCCTTGAACGAATCAAGACCAGAGGAGACCAATTCTACAGTCGGCCGCCATATTCAGGAGAAGAGTTCGACGTCAGATCATCCAAAGGAGCTGCTTGACAGATCCCATCGCCACACAGATTCCACAAATCATTGTAAAAGAGAGTGATAGATTATAAATTCTCTCGTTTGTTCTTTCTTTTTCTTGTTCACTTTCGTTGTAATTTGAGTTTATTCAATGGAAGGAAAGCAATAAAATTCTGCTGCGAACAATCACAGTCCAAAAAATTAGACAGAGCTATCACTATAAAAAATTTGAACACTTGAAAAAGTACTGGCAGTTCAAACAAGAGCATACACATAATAATGTTTAAGAAAAGAAACACGAACAAATAAAGATCGTTGTAATTGCAGCTGATATAGTATAATCATTATGTCTGATAGGCCTGGCAAGTGGACCGTGCCCAGCACGGCCCGTGCCGTGCCGGGCACGGCACATCCCGAAAATGGGACGTGTCGTGCCTCAAGCACGGCACGCCTGCCCGGGCTTAGGCCTGGGCTCGGCCCGCCAGCACGACACGCCGAGCACGTGCCATACTCGTGTCGTCCCGTGCCGGCTCATTTTATTAAAAAAATTAGAATTAAGTAAGTTTATGAGACTACTTAGCTTCATTTAATTAGATTTAATAAGAAGTAAAACATTAAAAAAATTATTATATTTAATCTCATTACATTGATAAAATTGCTCTATAAATCTCTTTAAAAATTATACAAAGCCCGAAAAGAGGGGAGAGGACCCTAGCCGTCACCCTCAAGTTCTTCTTAGTATTTTTTTCTAAGAGATTTAAGAGTTAAAAATTACTAAAAAAATTAGAAAATACATGAAAATTCAACAAATGTAGATATTACAATTTGAAAAGAAAAAATAATAGCCTACTTTCAATCATAATTCATCTTCTTCTGGTGAGGTCTCTACTACTATATCATTAGTCAATCCTTATTCCCTTTTTTTTGCGTCGTACTAATCCTTTAAGCAGACGCACATATCCATTATGTCCGGTGCTATTGAGATTCTCCACTCCGTGAGCACTCTACCACCTGCGCTAAAAGCAGACTCCGATACTACAGTAGACACCGGAGGAGTTAGTAGATTACGGGCCATATTGGAAAGAGCGGGATATATTTTTCCTGTGATTTCCACCGAGCCAAAATATCAAAAACTTCATAATTTTCAGGGGATGTGTCATCTTCATAGTTAGCTCTTTCTAAATAATAGTATAATTCATTAAAATATATACTAGCATTACCTTACCTTTTTTCGGTGAAATACAGATGATATTATTGGATTACGGATTTTCCTAATAATTTGTTCTTTTGTAGATTGTATTGGCACACCATACATATCTTCATATGTTTTATACATAATATCTAAATAAATTTTAATATCATTAACTAAATCCCTTACATTATCTTCATAAGACATATTTTTTAAAATAAATCTATTAAATTTTCAAATCCATCTAATTTGTTACGCAGATCCACAACAGTTGCAAAATATAATAAGTATGAAAAATCTTTAAAATATTTATTAAATTTAGTTTCCATAGGTTGAACAATATTTTCAAGTATTGGGTGATTCCTACATTCATTAAAAACCGAACTAATTTCGGTTAGATAATATAGTGCAATATGTGTAGTTAGGTAATAAGTGCCTGATAATACTCTAGTTACAATTTCAAATTTGCTTAAAGACTTAAAAATGCAATTCAAATGGTGCCATTCATTATTATCTAAACTATACATTGGTAACTCCATCTCATTAAAAACATTTATTACATCTTTATACTGAATAGTTATATTTAACATTTTATATGTAGAATTTCATCTTGTTCTAATATCTATAGGTACAATTTTAGGTGAGATTTTCAGATTCTTACATATTTGTCTAAATGATTACCTTCTTGGCCCACTATTCTTAATAAATAGTAATATATACCTAAGTTTCATTATTGAATCACTTACTATTTTTAATCCATCTTGAATGCATAAATTAAGTATGTGACAAATACACCTAATGTGGAATAATTTTCCATCTAAAATTGGTTTTGTAATATTTTTAAGAATTTCTATTGCGGCCATATTTTCAGAAGCATTATGGAAAGAAATAGAAAATATTTTTCTTTCTATTTCAAATTCTGAAAAAACACTTAGTAGAGATTGTGATAAATTATGTGCATTGTGAGGAAATTCAAATATCCTAAACCCAATTATTTTTTTTTTGTATACACCAATCTTGATCTATATAGTGAGCCGTTACGCATAAATAGTTACACATATTTAGAGCTTCCCAACAATCTGCAGTTATAACAACTCTAAAAATTAAAGAAGTAAAAATAGCTATTAAAGTGTCCATATTCTCTTTATATAGTTTTAACATGTCGGATTTAGATATAGAACGTGGGACTTTTTTAAATTCATCAGTAAATGTAGTTTTACAATATCTTTCAAATTCTGATTTTTCAAAAAAAAAAAAAAGGTTGTTCGTCATGTATTATAAATCTTACTAAATTTTCTCTTGTTTTAATAGGACCATATTTACGAATTCCTAACGATTTACCATAGGTGTTTATTTGTATTTGATATTGTTCATTTGGTGGGTGAGTTTTGTCTAGGTGTCTTTTAAGATGACCCGTTCCGCTACCTAAATGAAATGAATAAATTTTTTGATAAAATTTATATTTAGCTTTTCTATCACCATTTTTCATTATTTTTTCAAAATGTTTCTATATGTCAGATCTAGTAGTCCTAGCAAAGGTGGTTGTTTGTATTTCGGATCTGCTTGCTTTGGTTGGTTCTTCCTTGGATAAAGAAAATGGTACTTTAGAAGATTGTCCCAAGGGTTGGTATAGATTTTGATATTCTTCATTAGTTAAAAAGAGAGAAAAAGAACCCGTAGCTTGAGATCAAGAAGCGCCAGACAAGTGTGGATCCATTTAAAAAAAATCCCAAAAAAACAAATAAAAATTCTCAAAAAAACCAAATAAAAAACTTCAAATTATAAATACATGTTGACCGGTGAACTATTTGAGAGATAGAGTAGAAATATCTAACTAGAGAGAGGAAACTAGAAATCGAAAAAGCGAAGAAAAACTTGCTTCAAAGAGAAAACTTGCTTGAATCTTGATTGGGAGACTTGCTTGCTTTTAGACTTCTTTATCACTTGATTGAAACTTGCTTGAAAGAGTTGAGAATTTGGGATTTGAGAAGAATTTTGAGAGAATGAATTTTGTTGTATAAGTATGAAGAATGAAAATAGAGGAGATAATGAGGTATTTATAGAGAAAGAAATATTTTAATTTGAAAAAATAAATTGCAAAAAACCCCCCCCAACGGCTATTTTGACCGTTGGGGGTGGATCTGCAAAATAAAATTGCAAGAAACCCCAACGGCTATAAAAATAGCCATTGGGGGGCTCTGTGCAAAAAAAATATATTGCAAATACCTCCCCAACGGCTCTTTATGCCTAAATTAAAAAAAATAAAATAAAACGTGCCGAGCCGTGCCTGGCACACGATCGCGATGGCACGGCGTGGTTCACCCGAGCCGTGTCGGGCACGTGCCGGGCGTGCCCAATGGACCGCCCGGCCCATTAACCAGCCCTATGTCTAATGATACTTGCTTTAATATTGCATGCAAGGATAACAATTGACTTATTAATTTGAGTACTTCATACCTTACTGCTTTTCATGCAAATTTCTTCACTTCTTAAATTAGTGATGATTTTGGCTATGTAAGGATGGAAAATGATTGTACAAATATTAGAGATATTTGTTTGGAAAATTGTATGGGCTATAGTTTGGTTCTCAAAGTTGTCAGATATATTCTTGATGTTGGGCTCAATTTGATCTCCACTTGTAAGCTTATTAATGAAGCCTTTAGTAATCACTTAGGTGAAAGAAAATGGAAGCAACCAAGAGTTGTCTCATGTACCAAGAGGAAAAAAGTTAAAATACATTGCATCTCAATAATAGAGAGATGAATGCAATTCAATCAGACTCTATTGAGTTTTGGTGCAAGAGATTTGGTTGCATGAGTGAGAAGGGGCTATAAATACTGGCTAAGATGCATCTCCTTCTAGATGTGAGCGGTATGTTTCTAACCTTTTCACATTGTTTATCTACAAAGAACCATAAACATGTGTCTCATAGTTCCCATCCATCTAAAATAAAAAATGTTTTTGGTATAATCCATACTAATATTTGTAGCATGAGTGACAGAACTTAGGTGTTCATTTAATGTTGTTACATTATTGATGATCACTTTAGAAAAGTTTGGATTTTTGTTTTAAATCAAAAATCATGTGTTGGATATCTGCAAGCATTTCCATGTCAAGGTAGAAGGGAATACAAAAAGGTAATTGAAATGTATTAGATCAGATAATAGTCATGTGTACGGATGATCATTCAAAAATATCGCAAGTATATATCTATTACATTACATCAAGCTCGAAAAGACAGTTTCAAATACTCTTCAGCAAAATAGTATCGTAGAGAGTGAACAAAACAATCTTGGAAAGAATCAAATGTATGTTGTCTCAAGTTAAATTACCAAAATTATTTTAGGGTGAGGTAATGAGAATGGTAGTTGACTTAGTCAACTTTTCTCGGTTAGTACCTTTAGATGGTGATATTCCGGAGCAAGTTTGGATAGGAAATGTTTCCTATAAGCATTTATGAATGTTTTGTTATAGAGCATTTATTCATATTCCTAGAGATGAGATATCCAAACTAATAACAAGATAAAATAGAATAATTTTTAGATAATGAAATAAAAACTTTGGGTATTGTAACGCCCACTTCCCGTAGTGTGGAAAGCTGGAACGTTCGGCGTCGAATGATAACTCGACGAGCCTCAACAAAATTTTACAGTCGCTATTGTAATTTAATATGAACGACATATAGAGATAAATGAATTTTTTTTTTTTGAAAAACAAAGAGATAATAAATTCCTTCAAATAAAATCTGTAATGTCACCATAGATAAATTCTTTCTGAAAAGAAAATGACTGTCTCATATGAAACTAAATATAGCCTCATGTGCACTTATTACATTTCTCTAAAAAGAAAGCAGCTAACAAAAGGAAGTAATCACACCTGCAGATCTGCTTTTTCCTGGAAGTACAACATATCATGTTCTGCCACTGGTGGATCTACCTCTTGATAGAAGCCTGCATCTGGTCATGCATAATCAGGATCGTCAGCAAAGCGATCCAATATTAAATAATAAAGAACAACAAAAAAATAATGAATAATAATATCTCAATGTCAGGAACAATCATGCAAATGAAGGACGGAAGGTTTTACGTATTTATACTTATCATTACTATTATTTTAATCGATATCTTTTAAATTTTTACAGTTAATGTCTTTTAGTTTTGGTATTTGAAAATTCAGGAAAATATGAATATAGCTGAGCTGAACGCATCCCCGTCTACCCCCTGGAAAACGGAACAGTAGTTGATCGGAGCCTATCCCGATCCTCCCAAAAATGGAAAATAGTGGCGCAGTAAGTTGATCGGAGTCTATCCCGATTCTCCCACAAATGGGAAACGGTGGCACAGTATAGTTACGTTCAGCCGTCTAATTCATATGAACCTAAATTTTCCCCAAATCCCCAGTGTATATCAGGTTCGGTATTAACTGTCAAATTTTAGTATCAATTGGTGATTTCAGAAATTTCAGTTCAGTATGCAGATTGGTGATAATAATTAAAGTTCAGGGTACAGTAACAATAACAGTGACATTTGAGAAACAGTATAACATTGCAGTGGTTAATTATCTATCACCAATCATATACAGTAGCAATTTGCATTTAAACAGTGTCTTATCTTACTTCATATCAGTGTTATCTTTCTTTTCCTTTCAATATATAACAAAAATTTGAATTAAAACTTATAACATAACTTTCTGGATTATATGCATATTTCAAAAAAAAAATATAAACGTGTGGATTTTATTTAATCACTCTTAAAATAACATGTATGTGGGTTCAGATAACAATAGTAGTTACATGTAAAAAGAAATCGGGATAGTTCTAAATGCGCGCCACATAACACACAGTAAGGTGATTTACAACATAGGGAAAATAGTGCTCTCTAGGTCTGTGTGTGCGCACTTAGTCATCACCGAAACCAAATGCAGCATTTCACTGGACTTAGGGTTGGTCTAAGTGCGCACACACGTTAAAGAGATTTACAACACAAGGAGGTGTTCACAAGTAAAAGTGTGTGCTCACTTAGCAATTAACCAAAACCATGGGCTGCAGCATTCTTGATTTGAGGTTGTGATAACTGCGCACCCACGTGAGATGGTCTACGACATAGGAAAATGGGTGTTCACGTAGAAGTGGGTGCGTTTTAGAATTCCCCCCCCCCCCAAAAACCAGTTTCCCCTTTTGAGAATTTCCCAAAAAGTTTCCCTTGCCCCTGCAACCCAACGAAGAGAGGAGAAGGAAAAGTGAAGAAACAGCCGAAGCACTAGCAGAAGCGGGAGAAGAAGAAGAAGCACAAGCGCAAGTGGAAAACGGGAGCGATCGGTGAAGTCCGACGAGGCGGTGGCAGGGATCAATGGAGTCGACATCGGCGACCACTATCGTTGGCTTCGGTCGGATCGCCTCGCCTAGCCGCGACTGACGGGGGCGGCGGCAGCACCGATGGAGTCGCGATCGTCGATTGCCGCCGGCGCATGGTCTCGGCCGAGTCGCCTTGCCCATCCGCAACCGAACACAGAAAGGGGAAAGAGAAGATGAAGAAGAAGCACATGCGCAAGTGGAAGTGGAAGTGGAAGTAGAAGCACAATGCAAGTGGCAGTGGAAGTGGAAAACGGAAGTGGAAGCGCGAGCAGGAATCAGTAGAGCCGACATCGCCGACCCGCAACCACAACACAGAAAGGGAAAAGCGAGGATGAAGACGCGGAAGCAGACGCGGAAGGTGAAGACGCGGAAGCACAAGCAGACGCGGAAGGTGAAGAAGAAACACAAGCAGATGCGGAAGGTGAAGAAGAAACACAAGCAGATGCGGAAGCGGGAGTGGAAGAAGCACTAGAAGATGCGGAAGCGGAAGCGGAAGAAGCCAATAATTTGATCATTATTTATGAATTATTAATTAACTTATAATTTGATTCAACAGCTAATTAAGTCAACGTAGCAGCATAATAACGAAAACTATTAAATGTGGTTAATACTATGAGTATAAAGTCATTTAACTAATCTACGCACTATGTCTTATAAGAAGCAAGTGTACGAAGTGTGCTAGTTTGAAATTAGATCGATAGAAACGAGTAGAACAATCAAAGCAGTAAACCGAAGCTGAATACTTTGTATTAAATAAAGAAAAAAAAGAATAGTGCAGTACCCGACGATTTGAATACTAAGTAGTGAGTTGTATCTACCTGCTTGTGTAGCTACTAAAAAGACGTATCAGTATAGAAGTCAATAGAATTAACTTATTATTAATTTATTCTTTGTCAAATATACTTTCGCCTAAAATAAAATAATATGAATGTTCTAATCAATCACGATTGTAAACTTCATAGATCTATTTTTAACAAAATTCATAGACAATCTTTAACAAATATTAGATGACTATTTTCGATTTAATATTTATGCATCTAAATAAAATAGGACTATATAAAGAACAAGCATAGCATGTTAAGTGAGTTTAAAAAAACTCACCTTTAATTGAGTCGCCTCCCCCTTTCCTTTTCTTTTCTGACCTGCGTTCCTCTTCCTCTTCCCATACGTCCTGAGATTTCCAGTGTTCCAGAAGAGAAGAGAGGTGAGAACGGATTTTTAGATCCTTATTTATCTTTAGGTTAGGATATAACCTATTTGGTTGAGATCCAACAAACGAATCTTTTCGGATGAGATTGATATCCTTCCAACTGTTTAAATTTCCCTCCAACAACCCCATTATATATTTTATATTTAAATTATTTTTTTTTCCAGATTTTTAATTTAATTCAGTTTAATTTTTTTTTTTTTTTTTTTGAAGTGAAATGAACACAATGAAAAGTGGCCATTACAGGTATATTATAGGATCTAGAGAATAAAAAGGTTATCCGAAGTAGAGATTGAGAAGACTAAGAAAACTGCATCATCGGTTGATGCTCCAGTTAATTTGGATCTAGTTCTCCCACCATATTTAAATAATAGTCATCAAAATCCAGTACATATTGATATTCCTGTAGATAATATGTAAGCAGAAATAAAGGTGCAACAATGACCACTAGTACCACCAATGGAGCCTCAAATAAGCAAAACAAATTGAGCGCACAGAGTTTCTGCGAGATATCCTCCCATTGAGTATATGTTACTTATTGATGGGAGAAAGCCAAAAGATCATTATGAGGCTACATTTCATGAGAAGAAGGAAGAACGCTATTCATATATGGGAAAAAAATGAAATCTTTGTAGGAGAATCATATTTATGATTTAGTGAAACTACCAAACTGCAAAAGTTAATAGCTAAGGTCCAAAACAAGGCTAATAATGAAAAGATTTGGTACTCAAATGGTGTAAATTTTAAAGAGATTTTGTCATATTATAAGAATATCATGTATCAGAGTCGTTTTGGGTTTAACTGGCGGTCTGAATCTAGAAATTGAGTAGCTCAACACGAAGACTATATTTCTTTATAATAATTTGGAAGAAGATATATATATATATATATATATATATATATATATATATATATATATATATATATATATATATATGGAACATTTCAGAAAAAAAACAAAAGAAGCCTTGTATGTAAATTGAAAAGGAGGTTATACAGTCTCAACCAACCACAAAGATAGTGATCTAAGAAGTTTGACTCCTTCATGCTAAATCATGAGTAGAACCAATTTTAATCATTGTGCAATTATTGAGAATTTTTTTGTTGACGATTTGATTATCCTCTTGCTTTGTATCGATGAGAAGTTATATGTTGGTCATAATGCCAATAAAATTGAAATATTGAAGTGAGAGATTAATAATTCTTTTGCTAGAAAAAATTCAAACTAGAAAACAAATTCTTAGTATGAAATTTTCTCATAGCAGATAGAACAAAATATTTTAGTTGTCATAAGAATTGTATATTGAAAAACTATTAAAAAGGATTGACATGGGTATGATGATTCCAAACTTAGTTCTACACAATGTTCTACTAGTGTGAAAAAAAAAAAAAGAAGAGATGAAGGGTGTGCCTTATATATCTGCAGTTGATAACATGGTATATAATATAATATACATGAGACTAGACACCGTTCATACAGTTGATAATGTTAGTCGCTTTCTCTTAATCCAGATAAAAAATATTGGGCGGTAGTGAAGTGGATACTCAAATATCTCAGAGGCACTTCATGTTTATGCTTATGTAATGGCAATAGAAAACCTAAGTTAGATAGCAATACATATGCAGATGTGGCAAATGATATTGACTCTAGAAAATCGACACTAGATGTATAATTACTTTAGCAAGAGAGCAGAGTCATGGCAGTCCAAGTTATAGAAATTTGTTACTTTATCTATCATGGAGACAGAGTATATCACAACCGTTAAACCCAACATGGGAACTTTATGGTTAAAAAGATTTTTAAAAGAGATGGGCTTAAAGAAAGAGAAACATATTGTTTATTATAAAAATCAGAACATCATCTATCTCAGTAAAAATCCAGGACTCGATTCAAAATCCAAGAACATTAACATTATATATTATTAAACAGATAATGTGTTAGAGATGAAGTCGTTATATTTTATGAAAATTCATAATGATAGAAGTGGATCAGAAATGATGACCAAGACATTACCTAAAGAGACATTAAACTTTTGCAGAAAATTAGCAGGATTAGTAGAGACGCACTCACAAATTTACAGGTAGAGATTGTTGAGGTGACCGAGCCTCATGAAGAGGCCAGACAAATTTGTCAATGAAAGTGAAACTAGTTTTTCAAATATGCTATATTCTTTGTCCCCTAGCTTAGTGTAAAGGTTTGGGTGAGTGATATTTATCTCCTGGGCTCGAAAGAATGAAGAGTGCTTAGTTTCTCATAGTAGAGAGTGAAAACCATAGAGAAATGAGACCGAGAGAAGTGTGAGAAGACTTTCATTCCTTAGTTGATTTGGTGGTTATTGATTGTCCAATTTGGCCCAAATTTAAGGAGTGTGTTCTTGACAACAAAGTTTATACAATCTGTAATTCCCCTATCCAAAAATTTGGTTCATTTATCTATTTAAGTCTTTTTATGTATTATTGTTATGCTAGAAATTAAATTCCACATGCCATTAATTAATTGGTTGATCCACATTCCTATGAATCCAAATGCCTAAGTTGTTTTCGGTGAAAATTTGAGTTCTCTTCATTGTCATTGATATTAAATTACAACATTCTTGAATTACAATGAAAAGAAGAAACTTACAATAAAAAGAAAATAAGAAAAGAGAATTTATAAATTATCTCTCTCTTTTATGCAGTTTGTGGGTTCTTCACGTGACTATGAAGTAGGTTTGATCCTCATCGACAATCCAATGTAGATGGGAGCTTGATTTCTTGCATGCGTCTGCGGGCACGTAAAATTGACTAGATGACCGACTTGCTTGGCTTATACGCACTTGAGAGCACGTCAAATGGATGACCTTGGGTCTCCACAAAGATACCTTCAACAATTTCTCTTAACACATATTTATAGGCATGAGGTAATTAAATCGCATGCCTTGTAAATGAGGATGAAATTATTCCATAATCTAATCAAATATTTGGTTTAACCCAATCAAATATTGGATTTCTTATTTTAATTAGATTTGGTTCAATGTATCTAGCCTTGATTTGGTTAAAGGATTTGGTTAGTTGAAGATTTCACAGAATATCTTCTTGATTTGTCGTTCAAATATTTGATTTATTTAGATTTGATTGGATTTTAAATCTCTATCTTGATGTATTTCGATTTGGCTTAGATAATCAAATCTAGGTCAAAAACCAATTTGTGATTTTATTGAGATATTTTGAGATTTCGGTAGATGTGGACTGTTCTTTAGAAAAAAAATTCCATTAATAGGACCCCTTCCAAAATTTTTGAGATCTCATCTCAGTTAGTTATGACTTTCAAAATACTTTGAACTCCTTTATCATGATTTCGTCATGGGCTTGAACCATTCATTAATCGATGAGCTGCTCAGTGATCATAATATATCAGTAATTAAATCATCTACGACTATCAAAGATGATCATTAATGTAGTAGTCTTGAATAATCTTATTGATGTATTTTGAGGGCATCCTTTGGTTGATCTTCGTAATAGATTTTCTTGGTAGCATCTGCCATTTTCTTTAAGAAATATCCACACAAAGTTATTTGGCTTTGTTACTCAAAGCTATTAGTTTCGTATTTCTATTGCATTGCGAAAAGTTAAACCATCAACAAGCTCATATTCATTAGGAGGTAATTATGAGAAACAAAACTCTGGAAGATACTCGCACTCAAGCTACTCAACGAATGACCATTAATAAGCTGCATCATCGTGCCACTGTTGTGGCTAAAGAAGCTTGCCAGCAAAATTTGAGGGTAATATTCGACAGATTGAAGGTCTTGGGAGAGCTAAAACCCCATGTAACTTTAATTTGTTTTGTTTGGTCTTTCTTTTCACTTTGTAATGGATGATCAATTTTGTAATAAATAATCCCCTTCTGGTTCTACAAACACAAAATAAAGAAATATTTTAGTCAATTTCAGTCTATTGAATCATTTTGAATTTTTGTATGGTGTATTCATGGTGATGAATTCAACAAGAGCCAATAATGACTTGATGGTTTTGAAAATGAAGATAGTGTTTTTATTTGAAGTGAATGGGCGATATGTGAGCGAACTTTGATATGGATAATTGATGGACAGATTAAGAGAAATGAAACTTGTTAGTGGTGTGGTGATACCTCAACAAGCAAAGTTTTTGACCGTTAGAGATATGATGACTAGACCATGGGCAGAGGCGCATCACCACACATGCCAAGATGATCAAGTTAGGATCATGGAGTGACTTAACTGGATGACAAATAGAGCTGGTGGACAGATGCGCATCACTAAATATGCCAAGATTGTCAAGTTAGGATTATAGAGTTACTCGTCTGGATGACAGACAAAGCCGGTAGACAGAGACGCATCATCGAACATGTCAAGATGATCGAATTAGGATCATATGGTGACTTGCCTGGATGACAGACAGTGGGCAGAGGCGTATCGTCGCACATGCCTAGATGATTGGGTTAGGATCATAGAGTGACTCACATGACTGATAGATAGAGTCGATGGGCAGAGACGCATCGTCACACATGCCAACATGATTGGGTTATGATCATATATGAGATTGTTTGTTGTAGTGTGTAAGATGATTCAGGTCTCGCTATCAACAGTAAGAGCCTAACATGACAGTTTTGTGATGAGTGACCATATGAAGTGATATGGGTAAGATGATTCAAATTTTGATATCAGTAGTAAGAGCTTTGATATGACAGGTCCACAGAATTTTTAGCAAACCCCCAGTATCAATGGACTTAGTATACATTTACCAATTGTCGTTTACATTGCACTAGTCATGTTATTCCTCTCAGCATGATGAGTTATTGAGGATTTTATTTAGGCTCACATGCCAATGTTCTCTCTTCTTTCGCCTTTTGGCTTTGAACTGTTGATTTCATACGTCTACCCCAGTATGATAAGATGGACAAGGACTGCCTCGAAAGCATTGGGCTGGTCGAGTATTGCTCTCTAGCATGATAGGTTGGAGAGGATTTTATTTGGGCTTGCATGCCCAAAACCTTTGGCACTTCGAACAGTTGATTTCATACTCTTACTCCAAGTATGATAGGGTAGGCGAGGATTCTAATCACCTCTTCCCATTACCTATTAGCAATGGGCAGTTCATACTTTTATTTCAGCATGATGAGTTATCGAGAATTTAGTTTTCTCTCCCATTTGCTTTATTGGTGCTAGGTGGTTTGTACTTTATCCCCTAGCATGATAGATTGGCGAAGATTTTGATCAACTCTTTCCATTACTTTAGCAGCATTGAGCAATTTATGCTTTTACTCAGTATGATGAGTTGCCAAGGATTTGATTTTCTCTTCCCTTTACTTTTGGAGCTATGGGTTATGAAGTATCCTTGTAATTAAGTAAGTATGTTGTTACGATAAATATTTCATGGGATTTTTAGCAAATCTCCAGCTATCAATAAATATAGTATGCCTTTACCAGTCACCGTTCATGTTAGGCTAGTCATGTTATTCCCCTCAGCATAATGAGTTGTTGAGGATTTGATTTTCTCTCCCCTTTGCCTTTGTAGCTACTGATCCTTGATGTTCATACTCTTGCCCCCAGTTTGATAGGGTTGGCGAGGATTTTAATTTCCTCTCCCCTTAGCCATTGTGGGATTTCGAGTGATGCTACTATATGTAGTATTTCTTTAGAAATTTGTCATTTAGAGACATCATCATTCTTGTCACCGTCTTAATTGATTATAGGCTCCATTTGAGTAGACCATCTCTACCACGAAGAGTCCTTCCCATTTAAATTAGAATTTGCCTTTGGTTGTACTGGTCATGATTATTGGTCTTTTGACAACTACAATCAAATCTCCTTCAAAGTTCCTCTATATGACTTTCTTGTTGAACATCCTTGATATGTGTGCTTGATATAATTAGATCTACTGTTGCACTTTCAAACACTTCTCGTCTAGCGCTTCTAATTCTTGAAGTCGTTGTTGGCGCTTTTCTTCTGTCCATATTCCTATAGCTAATGTGACTCACAAAGATGGGATCTGGATCTCGAGCAGTGAAACGGCCTCGCAGCTATATACCAAGGAAAATGGTGTAGTTTTTGTTGGAGTCCGCACCTTAGTTCAGTAAGCCCACATGTACTCTCCTAACTTTTCATCATAGTCACATCGACTTTAAGAGATGAACTTCTAGAGTAGTTTCACAATGGTCTTCTTGAAAGTTTTGGCTAGACCATTAACTGCGGGATTATAAGGTGTTGAAGCTATATCGTTGATTTCAAACTTATTACAGAATCGTGCAATGCCTTAATTAGCAAATTGGGGCCCATTGTCATGGATAATCTGCCAACATAAGTCAAATATGTAAATCACATGGTGCTTGAAAACTTTAACCACGTCTATCGTGACTTCTCTCATGGGAACTGATGAGTTTTATATTTTGCATATTTCCTTCCCTATTTTTCTATTTTTATATATAAATAATTGCTACTCGGGTATGTTTTTAGTGTGTTTTATAGGAAAAAAAAGGGTTTGCAAAGAAAAGAAAAAAATAAGCAAATTTGTGATATATATGAGCAAAGGAAGTCAATTACGGTGAAAATAGATATCCATGTGCAGCAACAGCGACTTCAAGAGTATTTTCGGCAAAAATAAATCTTGAACTGGAAAATTTTATATAGGAGAAATTTGTAGAGCTCAGAATTATCTTCAAAAAAACACTAATAATAGATCAATTTATGTTCATATGCATAAGTTATAACCATTTTACTGAAGTAATAAGAAATGAAAAATCCAATCCAGCGGGCTATGGGTGTGCTGACCTTAATTTCAAGTTTTGGACCTAAAAAATTATATTTTGAGCCATCTAATCTCAACCATTGGTTTCTAATAACTATGGATTGGATTAGAATTATATATTTTGATATTAGTTTATACTGGATTAGGATTATATTTTTTGTATCGAGTTCAAGTAGAGTAGAATTGTGTTCACGTTATAAATACTTCATGAATCCTTGTAAATTGATATGACATTTTAGATGGATTTTTGTAATTTTTATTAGCTTAATAAAATAGGAAATTAAGATCTGAAGAAGGAAAACCACCATACCGAAACTCGACAGAGCTTAAATCATACCGAAACTCGACAAAGCTTAAGTCTTTCGTTTTGATAAGTTTCGTGTAGGTAATATTTTAACTGCTTCATAGTTTAGATTTAATTGCATCATAGTTAGAATTTATTTTCTTTTATGATTAGAATTTATTTGCTTTCTAGATGCTTTCTAGGAAAAATAGGATTTTTATTGCTATTTATTAATAAAAATAGATTCTTGTTAACTAGGATTATGCATAACTAATTTAGTTTATTTCTATAATGTAGATGAACTTAGAAATCAACCATGTATTAATTGTATTTGTCTTATTTCTAAAATAAAATAATAAATACATTTTTTTCTATGAAAAAAATGAAAATACAATAACTCGTATATTAATATTTTGATATGTTATACTTAAGTTAATATTTTGATAGTTTACACTTAGTTAGGATTTGGGGTTGTTGGTTTTGATTTTATTCATAGATTTATCTATTGATTTAGTTTGTTTTTATAAAAAGTAGCATCTTTGATGAGCTATGGTTGCACACTACTTGATAGCTCATGCTTAGGGTATTTTAAATAAAAATTAAACTAAAAGATCACTTTTTACAATAGGAAGAAGATAATAGAAACAATAGTTGGTTGTGAACTAGTGGATTCTATATTATAGGCTAATTAGAATAACATAAAACCAATCAAGAACTCGTTAGTTAGCTCGCTAGAATAACAAAAAAAGTCAGATAACAAAACACTTTAGATCCTATAGGAATAACATGTTTGCGCTACAACTGACACTGTACATCTGCAATTTAATTATCACATCACAGACGGTTTCAGCCATTTGGCGACGTAATCAATTATTGCGATTATAAGATGATGTTCTTTGGATGAGGGTAGAGTGATCTGTCTGACAATATCCATGCCCCAAATTTCAAATGACCAATTTGAAGTAGAACTATGCAGATACTCCCACGGTTGGTGAATGAAATTTTCTTGTACTTGGCATGCGTGGAAAAGTTTTGCATACTGCCATAGCATCTGTAATCATTTTGGGCTAGAAGTAGCCGAGTCTTCTTATGTAGTCCCAAAGCTTTGGCCCTAGCTGTTAGACCCACAAGTCCCATCATGGATTTCTTTAACTACTTCCTGAGCCTCTCTTTTTGACAATAGTGAAGTTGAAGATCAACATGAGATTTACAATACAGGGTTTGCATGATCGCATCGTAACAAAATTTGGTGTCGTATTTTTTATTGAGGCGACTTCTTTGGGATCTTCCGAGAGGATGTCATACAGTGCATTGTCTACAAATGGGAAGTGCTAGTCCTAGGTTTTGAAGTTTAGTTCGACCTAGTGTACTTCATTTACCTCCAGTGTGGTCTCATAGAAAGAAGGTCATGACTTTCAATAGTTACATGTCTGCTTGATGATACAGGCAATGCCAAGGTTGTGGCAAGTGATGCCAGAGCATCCGCATATGTGTTCTAGTGTCTCGGTACATGTTCCATGTAGAATTCTTCAAATTGATTAGCTAGTTTGATCGCTGCTTGATGATAGGGTACAAGGACTTCATGCTTAATTTTATATTCTCCAGTCACTTGGTTGACAATTAGTTTTGGATCACCATATGCTTCACCGTGTTTCACCCCCAGTTGCCAAGCTATCTAGAGACCGACTATGAGTGCATTATATTATGTTATATTATTTGTACATGGCTCAGTTAGCGAGTACCCTCATAACACCACGCGTTTGTGGGGAGATATCAGTACCACCCACTCTGACTGCATCTCTTTTTGCTACTCCATCAAAGAATAGTTGCCATGTTTGTTCCTCAAAAAATGCATTGAATTTAGCGGCTTTATTTGGGATATCCTTGTGGAGCTTAGAATCCTCAGAGACGGGGTGTTTTGCGAGGAAGTCTGCTATCGTCTATCCCTTTATTGCTTTTTGGGGTATAAAGTGTATATCATAAGGTGACAGAAATGCCCAGTTTGCCAACTTGCTGTTCAATGATCCCGGCTTTGTCACGAGTGACATATATTGTTTGGCTAGTTAGGTAGTGCCGCATATCTTGAATTGCAAATACTAGTGCTAAACATTCTTTCACAATTGGATTGTACCGATATTCGGCACTGATCATCATGTAGCTCAGATAATATATAACCTACTCCTGACCCTGTTCATTATGCTATGCCAATAAGGTGCCAAGTGCATGATCCATTGCTTGCACGTAAACGAGAAAAGGTTTCCTCGAGACAAGGACCATCAGGACAGGTGATTTCGTAAGATAGTCTTTTATATCTTTGAAAACCTGGTGACATGCCTTGTTCCAAATAAATGAAACTCCTGTCTTCATAAGCTTCATGAATAGCTGGTATCATCCTGATAGATTTGCAATGAATCGTCGAATATAAGCCAATCTATCATGTAACACTCTGAGTTCCTTTAGGTTTCAAGATGGTTGCATTCCCTGAATCGCTTTAACCTTATCGAGATCAAGATGGATTTAGCTTGAGGTCACAACAAATCTTAGGAATTTACCGCTAGAAACCCTCAGAAAAGACTTGGTGGGATTCATCTTCAGCTGATGTTTCTTCATGATATCGAACATTACACGCAAGTCTCGAAGGTGGTCCTCCTCTTTCTTACTTTTAATAGCAAGATTGTCTACATAGCATTCGATGGTCTTATGTAAGTGTTCCTAAAAGATGATGCTTATGGCATGTTGGTAGTTGGTGTCGGCATTCCTCAATTCGAAGGACATCACTGTATAATAGTCTACCCACAGTGGTGTTCTAAAAGCCATGCGTTTCTCGTTCTCAGGATGCATTTCGATCTGGTTGTATGTTGAGAAACCATCCATAAGGAACGTCATCTCGAACCCGCTGGTATTATCAACCATGACATCAGTGATCAGTTGAGCGAATTCATCTTTAGGACAAGCGGCATTAAGATCTTGAAAATCTTCCTTGAGTATAGGAACAATATTTATTACCCAATTAGGGTGTTGTTCCTTGTTGATAAAACCTAAGTCTATAAGTTTCTTCACTTCAGCTTCTATTGCTTTTTATTAACTCTTGTCGGGAGCGTCTTTGTTGTTGTTTCACTACTTTGACATGTGGTTTGATATTGAGCCTGTACATGGCAACTTGCGGATCCAAACCCAGTATATCTTCATAATTTCAGGTGAAATATCGATGTATTCTCTTATTAGAGTTACAAGGTCTTCTTTTTCTAGAGGCGCTAGACTCTTGCTTATGAAGATAGGTTTAGGGTTTTCTTCAGTTCCTATATTGATTTGGGTCACCTTGTCTTCAGTAGGTGGCTTTCACTGCTTAAACTGGATATCTCATTGGATGTCCATATGTTGGGCCTAGGAATTATCTGATCCACCAAGACTTACTGAAACCATATTTGCAGTGAGAGCTCAGAACACCACACCCGTGCTGACATCAGAATTCCAATTTGTTGTGTCGATACCATCCTCTGAACAGGTGGTTACTTGTGTTCCATTTCTGAAGATGTAGGGGTTGTGACGTAACCAAACCCCTGCAAATCCTATGGTAATAAGAACATAGGATACTTTGTCACCCTTTACCGAAATTTAATCCTTGTTTCAAAGTTATGTCAAAACACTGCTTCTTCATTAATCAATGCGAGATTTGTTCATGGTAGCCAAATTGAGGCATCGCATGATCTTCACTTTCATTGTCTGTCGTTAGCTTGGGTTGCAACTCCACTTTTTTTAATACTATTGGACGTTGGTCTAGCTTTCGAGTGGGTACTTCAAAAACAGCCCGCTTTGCATCAAATATTTCGGGTTGCACAGTGAATGTGGACCATACCAATAAGTGAAACATTGTCAATATTTCTAGTTTAGATAGGCTATCCACCTCTGTGCTAGTATAAGAAGGTGTGGAATTTGAAGCAACAGCAAGAATATAAGCAAAATCTAAACCTTTATTAATAAACCATTTGCCTACTTCATTAGCAGTGTTAGTTACATCCAATTATTAATACTTATTACAAATGGTTTTATTTTATATTCAAAGTCTTCTTCTTCAGTTGGCTCAGGTTCAGAATCTGCCTCATTGCAACTGTCATAGTTCTCCTTGATTGAATATCCAAAGGCTTCAAGGACATCTTCGTACAATATGGCATCCGTGCAGTAATTCTCCACCGGCTTGAAGGATTTTTTTCCGCAACCAATGTGTGGATTCCTATTTATTCATCACAATATTTCATACATTGGTAGAAAGTTGATGGAACCACCATGTTGGCATGAATCCAAAGACGCCCTAAAAGAATATTGTAAGATGTGTCTGTGTCGATGATGTAACACATAACCTCTGTCTTCAAATTTCTAATTTGGCAACGGAGTCGGATCTTACCCAGAGGATAGCTGCCATTGGCATTGAAGCTGAAATTAGTGGTATGGATGGGCATCAACCTGTTTACCAGGATCCCTAGCAGTTGCAATAACCTCCATGGGATGATACTTAAGGCAAAGCCTAGATTGACCTAGATTTGTTTCACCTTAGTTGAACCTACATATCCCGTATAGTACAAAAGTCTAATATATTTATGTTCTTCACCTGCATATCTTCTAGTGAGAACATAATGTATGGGATTTGTCTCATCACTTGATGACAGTGAGGATAAGAATCCTTGACATTTATAAGATGGCTCTATAATATGTGTTGAAAACGCATCAGAGTTAGCTAATGCTTCTCTAAGTGCGTCTCTGGTCGTCTTGGATAACCATAATAGCTTGTGAAGCGTTATGCGGGCAGGGATGTTGCCTACCTGAGCTAACACGTCAAATTGGAAAGGTGTGATAGTTGCCTCATAATCCTTTTTCGAGCCTTTCTCAAAGCGAAGCTCTGTCCGTTTCACAAGCATCTCTTTAGGTGCTTCTGCGGGCATGTTTAGTCCTATCTTTGAGTAGTTCTTGAGGTAACTTTTACTAGATTGAGTACCTAATGGGCCTACCTTATCAGGATAAGGGGCCATACTGTCATTTTGGTCTTCAAGTCTGTCATCATGCCAATCTCAATGATGTCCTTTTTGAGGTTTACGAAAATAGCATTACACGTCCATGTTCTTCCCTTGGCCTTCTTTCGGCCATTTGGCGAGGACCATTCTTCATTTTTAAAAGATCTGGGTGCACCCATATGATCTCTCCCATTTTGGAGGAAACCAGGGAGAGTCCTTTTTGTTTTAAGTTGTGTAGGTCGTAGTTGATTAGCACCATTTCTCCCACATGTATAAAAAGTTGGGCCAGCCGAAAATTCATTTGTCCCCACAGTAAGAGTTGCCATGTTAGCCGAGACCACTTTCTGTTCTGGTTTTAGTTGGATTACTTTGGCTTATATTAGTGCTTTGATCTTGCTCTTGAGCGTGGTTTGAAAAGTTCCTTTCTTTTTTATCTTGAGGTTTCTGGTTTGGAGTCATTCCCGCAGCCATTGCCTCCTTTCGCTTATATCAGGAGGACTAAGGATGCAGTTTATTAGTAGGAGTACTTCTTGTGGAACGTTGTTCTCTTATGTACATTCGTCTGAAATTTTGGACTCTACTGCTCCCATTTTTATAAGCACATTCGTCTGAAATTTGTGCTTGCAAATTTCTACTATGTTTCCTGCGATATGCCGTGTGGGCATTGCACTAACATTTTTCAAAATGTTCCATGAAACACTATTTCATCTTCCTTATGTTTGGTTGTGAGAAGAGAGTGGACCGATATTTTGGTATCGTCCTCAAAGAAACGACCTAAGAATTCTCTTTCTACATCGACCATACTTTGATAGTCTCCTGGGGCAGCTGTATGAACCATATAAATATAAGCCCTCATAGAGTACTTGCAAATATCTTCATCAATACCGAGTCATTACCCATTGGTGAGCCAGTTATGATAGAAAGTAGAACATATATTGGTTGGAAGATCGCTTTCCATCATAAAATTCTAACTTCAGAGGTTTATACTTCTCGAAAAAGGGGGCAGACTCTCACTCCACTGTGTAGGGTCTCGTGATCCCTGCCTCTCATTGGTCCTTCCGGTGCATCAAGACTTCTAGTTGATTCTAGAATTTTTCTATCTTCTCAGCATGAGGGTCAATGATGACCTTGAATCCTTCTTCTTTACCTGAAGGAGGTACTTCTTTGTCTCCTTCGATTATTATATGCTTCCCCTTCTTGTCTTTATTTCATGGAGGTGGCTCTAAAGAAGATCCTTTTGGCTTGTCTTCGATGCTCTTTTGTGAATTCTCTAGAATTTTAATGAGCATCATTCTGAGTTCATCAATACTCTTCTATTGCTCTTAGCTTAGCCATTGTTGGGCCTCCATACTTCGGTTCACTTCATTTGAACCTTCTGCCATGTGGGTCGTTGCTCCTTTGAGTCAAGAGGATTCATATGACCATGAAGTCACCATAGTTGAATGGTCACTACACTCTTCGTATTCTTCATCAGAACCCCCCGCTAATCTCCTATAATTTATGGGTGCCAGTACACCTGCTTTGAGGCTCGTATAATAGTGTGGTTCCGTTTCAGTATCAGATGAGTGTTCTCAAATGACTGGCTTCTTCTCTTTATTTACCATATTGGACGTAACAATTAGTAGGTCATCGTCAGAGTCAAGCCTCTGCCTTTGCATGTGCCTTCATTTTGGGGCATTAGGTTCTGGTGCAGATAGACGGCTAAAGACAGATGGTCTTTGGGACTCACAATGGCAGTTAGTTAGTACTACCAAAATCAGTTGCTCACATCGGCATAATGGATGAGGTTGTGTAAATCTTCTTTTGTTCGTGAGGTACTCTCACAAATCAGGAGTTTCATCAGAGGATATTGAGACAGTCATATTTTATGTGTGGGCCCTACCCCTCATGTGGGACCTACTTTGCAATGCGTAGGCTCTAGAGAAGTTCCAAGGACCATATGCTCCTTCATGAGTGAATATGCAGGATGTTGGTTAGCCTGGGGCCAAATGTCAACTTTATCATTGTTTTAAGTACTTTACACAGGGCTCTGCATTAGCCTTGTTTTTTAAGACTTTTACACGAGGCAGAGAGTTAACTTCGTGTTCTTATTCTCTTCTAGGCTCTAGTTTAACCTTGCACACCAGGTTAGCCTCACACGCTGGCTTAGTCTCATGTGCTAGCTTAGCTTCGTGTACTGCTGATGCGATAATTTAACTGCAAGCGTACAGTGTCGGTTGTAGCGCTTATCAGGTCGTCCCACAAAGATCTCAGGTGTTTTGCGATTCTTACTAATTTTATAGTCTAACAGATTAACAAAGAATTCTAAGTTGGAGTTGAGAGTTATTCTAATTAGCCTAGGATCTAGAATCTACTAGTTTCCAACCATATATTTACTTCTATTATTTTTTCTATCATAAAAATTTGATCTTTTTAGTTTAATTTTTATTTAAAGTGCCCTAAGCATGAGCTATCAAGTGGTGTGCAAGTATAACTCATCAAAAATACTACTTTTCATAAAAACAAACTAAATCTTTAGATAATTCAATGAAAAAGATAAAATCAACAACCCGAAACCCTAATTAAGTATAGGCTATCAAGAAACCTAATTCAAGTATAACCTATCAAAATCTTAATTTTCGAGTTCTTGTATTTTAGTCTTTTTATAGAAAAATCATGTCTTTATTTATTTTATTTAATAAGAAAAATATTAGAAAGTAATTATATGGTGGATCATAACTTCATCTACATTCTAGAGCTAAACAAATTAGCTACTCATATTCCTAATAAGAAAAATCAAATTTTTATTCATGAACACAACAAAATCTAATCTAGAAAGCAATAAAACCTAAACTAGAAAGCAATTAATTCTATCTAGAAAACAAATAAAGATTAGAAAGCAATGGCTTACCTCTGGAGCACGATATTATGGCCGCTACCCCTTCAACAAAATCCTAATTTTATTAATTTAAAGCGAGTACAAAACTTACAGGATCCCCTTAGAATACAAGAATACGGCCAATATATAGGCCTCAGAAATCAACCTTAATTCTAACAGAACTAAAAAAACTATAAAATTACAATAAAGCCCTTGAAGAAATCTCCACTGGAACGGCTATCAGTGGACCGCTATTTGGCGGTAAAAATGGCTAATTGGTGGCAAAATCAAGCTAAATTTCTCTGGATTTTCTTCTGCATGAGTCTTCTGTCCTCTTGATTTGCTTGACTGTATTTGACTTTGACTTCCTAAAGTAATTTAATCTTGTAGTCTCGCCCACTTTAGCAAATTTTCGGACTTTGATTTCCTACTCCAATTATGATTTCATGCCGTTTCCTTGTATGAATAAGATTACCTGAAAAAAAATACAAAAAATATCTGAGTAGCATTTATTTATATACAAAAATAGATAAAATATGGGAGGAAAAATACAATATATGATACTCATCACACACCACACCTATCGTTTGCTAGTCCTTGAGCAAAACATAAATCTAGGAAGAAAAAGAAAAATCCTAACTCACTTTCGCAGGAATCGCGATTGCACTTAGTACGTGCAACAAGCCTTTAAACCCCTAGGTTATCCTAGTGGACGAGTTATGTCTCGTGAGGGTTTGCAGTGAATATACCCACAAAATTCATGAAGAAAATAGATTAAGAAATAAAGAAAAGAAAAATAAGGATAACCGAAAAACAAGAAAAATAAAAACTTTGAACAGAAGAAAGAAAAAAAATTTATAATATTTTCATCAATTAATCTCACTAATATACAAACTCAAGACGCTTTTAGATTATCAATTTTTAAATTGAGCGTCATATCAAATACACTTATCATTTTAATCAAAAATTTTAATCCTATCTTTCAATACCCACTAACAGATAATTCATTGGCTCCCATACAACTACTTGTACGTGTGATAGTTTATTTCGGCCTTGGACTCCAACTCTAACTCATGAATCATCTCCTCTCTCATAATAATTTTTTTTTTCTTTTCTTTTTTTAATTTTTTTCTTTTCTTTTTTTAAGAATATTTCACGTTTCATGTGAATATTCACGCTTGCTTAGGCGTAACGTACCCGATTACTCAGTTCATACTCTTTCTTTTTCTTTTTTTTAGAATATTTCACCTTTCATGTGAATATTCACGCTTACTTAGGCGCAAAGTACCGATTACTTGGATCATACTCTTTTTCATTCTTGAGGCTATTGCCTTAATACCAGGCACATCTCATTATTTTATCACTCTCGAGACTATTGCCTTAATACGAGGCTCACCCCCATTATTTTATTCTCACTTTTTTTTAGAGAGAGAAAACTTACTCAATCATTATCATTTTTATTCTTAACCTAATAAACTATTGTGTAGTAAAAAATAGATGTATACTTGCCTCAAAACTACTGTTAGCGATATTTATTTTTCGGATTTTAATCTTTTTCATAAAATTCAAAGTGTATCATCCAATCTACTCTCCTTTCAAATTTCAAATCTAAATTTATTCCTTTATCTGTAATTAGTTTGATCTATTGATAAAAACATAATTATTTTTTTTCCAGTTAGTTACCCTAAAAACTACCCAAAGTGTAAAATAAAGAAACCCAAAATTCTACAAATAGATTAAAAAATCCTAAAAATTCTTAAAAAAATAAAAAAACTCCTAATTCACTCCTCCACACTTAAACTTGTGTATGCACTCATACACAAATCATTGGTGTCGTCCTCTTTGCCTCCTACTAGACTCACCAAGTGCAGGACATGCTATTGTCGTAGAAGACTCACCCTTATCGATTTGTTTCAACCGACGCCAAATTTTTCCAAGACCTTGCTAGACTACATTAATTTGCTCAGTGGGATCAGCTGCAAGTCTTGATCAAAGAAGGCATCACCTCCTCCTCTTGTGTTACGTCAGTGGCATATATATTTTCGTTATCAGCATTTCTATTCTAAATCTTCTAGATTAGCAGCATGATATGTTACTGAAATATGTTCGGCACCGATAAATACGCGTGAGGGTGCATATGCGTCAAATTCAGCACTAGACATAAACTCGCGACACAACTGTGTAATTAAGCACGGCAGAGGCAAACTAGTTCTCGACCGCATCTTAGCATCAATAATAGTGTCGAGTAGCTGTGTGCACATACAGAAGTGAGTATCTTGACGCATAATACAATTAACAATATAAAGTGTGGGCATGTAAAAAGATGACATATATGTAATACCCATAACATTAGTGTTGATCCAGCGGTAAGTTGCGTGAATATTGCGATAGAGTGTCTTACTGCTGATCCCTTTATCACGTGTTATTTTGCAATTCGGGTCCATCTGTGTAAAATAATCCTCAATCGTACTGGGAGTGTGATTCACCGTGTGAAGAAGGATACCCGTAGAAGCCGAGATGGCCATTGGCCACACCAATAGAGGTTATAGTTTTGCGATCCTCCGAAATATCGGATTTTGCAAAACTTGCATAAAATTCCTCCACTAACTCTGGGATATAGAATGCATTAGGTGTATAAATGAGATAATTACAGCCCAGAGTTTCGATCGCAATGGCGAAATAGACACTAAATGCTGCAAAGATATCGCCAAAAAACTTTTCACAAGCAAATCTAGCCATTTTCTTTTAACCTTAATCACTAAAAATTATTCGAATAAAACCTATAACAAGATAAAAGAGAGAACGTACCTGCCCTGAAGTTCTAGGGAGAAGCAAAGCAAATTAGATGCTAATTGGCGGCTTTAGCCGCTAATTGGTGGTTGGAGAATCTCAGTTAGCCGACAGATTGGAATGAGTTGAGGAGGGTAATGGTTATGACATTTTGATTAGCACTGGTCAGAGAAAAAATGGGAGATTCTGCACTGTCCTGCAAAGAGAAAAGCAAAAGACGAAGGAGGGAGTGGGGTATGTGGGGAGGCTGCTTGGGTTTTGGAAGAGTGGATTTGGGGAAGAAGAGAGCTGCTTGGGTTTATATAGGGATGGAAAATTACAATCAGCTCCTCATCTTTCCCTAATTTTGCTTTTAACCCTGCATCATGTTAGTAACATAATATACATAATATACATGCTATTATACAAATAACTACATACCTTTACGTATAGATTGGATCGTGAAGTGTCACGACCTCCACATTATCGCTCACTCGAGGTTCTAAAAACAGTTTTAATTGGTGACCGTTTACTTTGAATAAACTACCGTTTTTAGGATCCTCGAGATCAATTGCACCGTGATGGTGCACCGTCCGTACTATGTACGGTCCACTCCATCTCGACCTCAATTTTTCTAGGAATAAATGTAGCCTCGAATTATATGAGAGAACTTTTTGACCGGGTGTAAATGACTTGCGAATAATCGCTTTGTCGTGAAACACTTTAGTTTTCTCTTTATAAATCTTAGCACTATTATCTGCATCCCGTCTAATCTCATCAAGCTCATTAAGTTGCAGTCTTTGCTGCTCGCCAGCTTTTTCGAGTTCAAAATTTAGAAATTTGATTGCCCACAAAGCCTTATGCTCAAGCTTCACCGGTACATGACACGCTTTTTCAAATATCAACAGATATGGAGACATGCCTAGATTAGTCTTGTAGGCGGTACGGTAGGCCCATAATGCATCTGCTAGTTTACAAGACCAATCTTTTCTGTTGTGATTCACTGTCTTCTCCAAATCAGTTTGATTTGGCGATTGAAAACTTCCACTTGCCCACTAGTTTGTGGATGATACGGTGTGGCTAACTTGTGGGTAATGGAATATTTCCGCATAAGCGCCTCAAATGACCGGTTGGTAAAATAGGTACCGTTATTGCTAATGATAGCTCGAGGAATGCGAAATCGAGAAAAGATATTCTCTTTCAATAACTTGACAATAACTTTGTTGTTATTCGATTTAGCGGCTATTGCCTCTACCCATTTGGAAATATAATCAACAGCGACTAATATGTATTAGTTTCCAAACGAGTTGGGTAACAGTCCCATAAAATCTATACCCCATACATCAAATATTTCGACCTCAAGGAAGATTGCAGAGGCATCATATTGCACCGTGAAATTTTGCCTGCGAATTGGCATTGTGTGCACGCTTTGCAATATTCCACGACGTCTTTGAAAAGAGTTGGCCAATAAAAACCACTCTGCAATACTTTTTCAGTTGGGACAAGAATCTATATCGGTCTTACTTGGACCAATGGGATGAAATTTCCTTGCACAAGATAGTTCACAATGTCAACAAATCATGATTCACGCATCAATGCAAACAATTGCTCGTCAAGAAATGATTCGTTTATGGGGCAAGAATTAATTGGAGCGTTGGGCAGACGAGACAAATGATCAACTACTAAATTGTCAGCACCTTTCTTGTCCAATATCTCAAGATCAAAGTCTTGTAGTAAGAGGATCCATCGAACGAGCCTTACTTTTGCGTCTTTCTTAGTTAACAAATATTTCAAAGCAGCATGATCAGTGTAAACTATAATCTGTGATCCAATCAAGTAGGAACAAAACTTCTCAAGTGCAAAAACGACTGCCAGAAGCCTTTCTCTATGGTAGAGTAATTCAACTGGGCGTCATTGAGTGTCCTACTTGCATAGTAAATCACATGTGGCTGCTTATTAATACGTTGACCAAGGACGGCACCGATAGCGTAATCGGATGCGTCACACATAAGCTCAAAGGGTAAGCTCCAGTCTGGCGCATGAATAATAGGAGTGGTAGTAAGCGCCTTCTTGAGCTGCTCAAATACTCTTAGACAATCAGGTGTGAAATTGAATGGTACTTCCTTGGCTAGTAGATGTGTCAAAAGTCTAGCAATTTTGCTGAAGTCTTTGATAAATTTTCTATAGAAACCAACATGACCAAGGAAGGATCGTATGTCTTGCACTAATCACAGAGGTGGAAGATTAGTGATGAGATCCACCTTGGCTTTGTCAACCTCGATACCATCCTTCGAGATAACATGCCCTAGCACTATGCCATTTTTGACCATAAAATGGCATTTTTCCCAATTGAGTGTCAAATGCTTCTCATGACAACGCGTGAGAACTAACTCTAAATGAAACAGACACTCTTAGAAAGAATCTCCGAGGATAAAGAAATCATCCATGAAAATTTCAAGAAATCGTTCAACCATGTCAGAGAAAATACTTATCATGCACCTTTGGAACGTGGCAGGTGCATTGCATAACCCAAAGGGCATGCGTCTGTATGCGAAGGTGTCGAATGGACATGTGAGCGTGGTCTTTTCTTGATCTTCTGGAGCGATGAAAATTTGGTTATAGCCAGAGTATCCATTTAGAAAACAATAGAATTCATGTCTGGCCAACCGTTCCAACATCTGATAAATAAATGGTAAGAGAAAGTGGTCCTTCTTAGTTGCAGCATTAAGCTTTCTATAATCAATGCAGACTTGCCATCCCGTCTGCAAACGCATCGGGATAAGCTCATTTGCATCATTCTTGACTACAGTGATTCCGGATTTCTTAGGCACTACTTGAACTGGACTTACCCATGCACTATCAGAGATAGGATAGATGATCTCATTGTCAAGGCACTTAAGAGTATCCTTCCTCACAGTTTCTTTCATTACCGGATTCAACCTACGCTGAGAATCTCTTGTAGGTCGTGCATTGTCTAGTAAATGAATTCTATGCTGCACTATAGAAGGACTTATCCCCTTAATATCGGTCATACTCCAGCCTATGGCTTCCCTATGTGCTTTCAACACTGATATGAGTGCTTCCTCCTGAGCGTCAGTCAATTCTGCAGAGATAATGACTGGTAGTGTGTCGTGTTCATCCAAAAAAGCGTACTTGAAATGACTCGGAAGGGTTTTCATCTCAAGCTCAGGTGGACACTCAATAGATAGTTGTAACTGAACCCGTGGTTCAGTCATCAATGGCTCAAGTGGAAGTTTCCATTGAGTGAAAGATACATAATTAGATGATTCATCGAGCGTCTCCAAGAATACACTCTCATCAACTAAACCATCCAGCTCATCAAAGAATTCCTCCTCTTGGTGCTCACTGGAAAACCCTTGGATCATATTCACTTCTAGGGGTCGTCTTGTGGATCACTTGGTTGGCACTCTAGATTGAATATATTCAAGTCAAGTGTCATATTTCCAAAAGAAAGTCTCATCGATCTACTCTGGCAATTAATAACAGCATTAGAAGTGGCCAAGAATGGACGTCCCAAAATAACTAGGATACAATAGTGTGGATCCACCACAGGTTGAGTCTCGAGGACTATAAAATCAACTGGGAAGACAAACTCCCTAGTCTTAATTAAGACATCATCAATCTCCCCCATAAGTGTCTTCACAGATCTATCAGCTAACTGTAACGTGATCCTTGTTGGTCTCAACTCTCTCAGTCCTAACTGCTGGTACACTGAATAAGAAAGCAAGTTGACACTTACTCCTAAATCTAGTAAAGCCCTTTCAATCACTATAGTCCCTATAGTGCAGGAGACAGTAGAACTTCCAGGGTCTTTGTACTTCACAGGTGCTGACTGAGAGAGGATGTTAGATATGTTAGCAGCTAGGAAGACTTTATTTGGAACATTTGCTGTTCTCTTCTTTGTGCATAAATCCTTTAAGAATTTTGCATAAGCAGGTACTTGTTGGATTGCATCAAGAAGAGGAACATTGACTTTAACTTACTTGAATAACTAAAGGATGTGCTCTACCTGAGGAGAATTTTTCTTCAATCGATTTGGATAGGGAGCCTTTGGTTTATAAGTATGGTCAATAGGAGGATCAGAATTAGAAGGGTCAGATTCCTCTGTCGTGCTAGTGGGTAGATCGTGGGATGATGATAATGATGAATCATGAGGTGATGATGGAATCGTAGTATCAGGGAGTGTATCCTGCTGTGCAATAGGAGTGGAATCAGGTGGCATGGCTATGTGATTGTCAACTAGCTTGCCAGATCGAAGTGTGTGAATGACACTAACTTGGTTGATATGCGACTGATTAGAATTTGAGGAACTGGCATTAGGGTTTGTTATGGGTTGACTTGGAAAGGTACCCTGGCCACGTTCACTCATTTGACTCGCTAATTGTTCAACATGTTGCTCTACATTCTTAATAGATTGAGAATTCACAAGCAGTTGCTAACATATACTTTGAATAAAATCAGCTGACACTTTCATAAGATTTTCCATGTGTGTGCCAAGGTTGGACATATGCGTGTCAAACTTGGAATGAGACTTGTAAAGATTTTCAACGTGCTTCTCAAGTGACTGGAGTCGCTTTTCTTGTTCATTATTAGACCCCTGTTGTGGATATGAGTGGTTTTGTACAGGTGGTCTATTCTGATTGTTCCTATGATTTGAAGCGTTTGGGTGTTGATAAGCACTCACATTTGGTCTTGAGAACTGACCAGTGGTTGGAGACTGCATGTTGGGATTCGGGGCTCCCTGATATTGCCCTTGACCCCATGAGAGATTCGGATGGTTCCTCCAGCCAGGATTGTATATCGGAGTATATGGATTATTAACGGGTCTTTGATACATGGCGTTAGCCTGCTCAAGTGTGGGACCCATAGGATTTACTAACAATGGACACTCCTCCATAACGTGATTGGGGTTTTCGCAATTAAAGCATGTGGGACTTTGGATTTGATTCACTTGACCCACTGGTGGAGCACTACGAGTCTCCAGTGCCTCAATTCTCCTTATAATGGCTGCAATCTTAGTTTCGGAAGCTATAGAGTTGTCGACGCTATGGATCCCACCCTTATGAGCAGAAGTTGATACAGTGGGCTTCTCTGTGGGACTCTCCCACTACATAATCTTCCAAGATAAGTCCTCAAGAAACTCCCATGCTTCATCCTCATTTTTCCTCATAAACTCCCCGACACATGGACTCCATAAGAGTTTTGGATGTGTAATTGAGTCCTTCGTACATGATTTGACACAACCGCCACTTTTCTATCGCATGGTGGGGGCACTGAGCTAATAAATCTTTGAACCGTTCTAAGTATTTTCAGAAGGGTTCTCCCGACACTTGACGGAATTGATTAATTTGATTTCGTATTCTTGCCATCTTATGCGTGGGATAATACTTCATAAGAAACACCGTAACGAATTCATCCCAAGTAGTGATTGAATCAGTAGGCATACTGTATAACCACTTCTTGGCATTATCCTTAAGTGCAAAGGGGATGAAGCGGAGCTTAATTGCATCCTCCGATAAGTTCTGCAGTTTAATCATTACGCATACTTCCTGAAATTTACTAATAAAGAGATATGCATCTTCTGAATCAGAACCATTAAATTTAGGAAGTATACTAATGTACTGCGGCTTCAACTCATAGTGATTACCCGCTGCATGTGGAAGTTTTATGCATGATGGAAGTGATGTGCGCAATGGGTAACATCGATCCTGAAGAATCGGGATCGGTTGGTCCATCTTGGCATCCATGAGCAAATCTGATCTCACTAACCGACCAAATTGATCACGGACCCAATGTGACATGAACCAGCGACTATGAGTGTATGCATGAATTTCCTAAACTAATGCAAGAAGTGGGTGTGGTGGAGAGATAAAATTGTGGAATAGATATGATCAAATAAAAATGTGATTCTCTGTTCCTAATTTTTTTTTATTTTTTTTTATTTTTCTACAGAACCAGGGAACAAAACTGCAGAACTAGAGAAAATTGTGGTTCAATTGGTACCTGATGAGCTGCGAATTAGTGGGTTTAGCCGCCAAACAGCGGCTAAACCAGAGAGATTTACTCTCTGATATTTTCTGCTCAATTCAGAGGCTCTTCTGATCCCTTTTATTTTCCTGTATCTATAATTTCTATTCCCTGCACACTGAACACACACTGTTAATACGTAAAACTTTAGAAAAATCAAGAAAAACACCGTCAATCCCCGGCAACGGCGCTAAAAACTTGATGTGATAATTTAACTGCAAGTGTACAGTGTCGGTTGTAATGCTTAATAGGTCGTCCCACATAGATCTCAGATATTTTGCGATTCTTACTAATTCTATAATCTAACAGATTAACAAAGAATTCTAAGTTGGAGTTGAGAGTTATTCTAATTAGTTTAGGATCTAGAATCCACTAGTTTTCAACCATATATTTACTTCTATTATTTTTTCTATCATAAAAATTTGATCTTTTTAGTTTAATCTTTATTTAAAGTGCCCTAAGTATGAGCTATCAAGTGGTGTGTAAGTATAACTTATCAAAAATACTACTTTTCATAAAAACAAACTAAATTTTTAGATAATTCAATGAGAAAGATAAAATCAGCAACCCCAAACTCTAACTAAGTATAGGCTATCAAGAAACTTAATTCAAGTATAATCTATCAAAGTCTTAATCTTCGAGTTCTTATATTTTAATCTTTTTATAGAAAAATCATATATTTATTTATTTTATTTAAGAAAAAAATATTAGAAAGCAATTACATAGTGGATCCTAACTTCATCTACATCTTAGAGCTAAACTAATTAGCTACTCATATTCCTAATAAGAAAAATCAAATTTTTATTCATGAACACAATAAAATCTAATCTAGAAAGTAATAAAAGCTAAACTAGAAAGCAATTAACTCTATCTAGAAAACAAATAAAGATTAGAAAGCAATGGCTTACCTCTGGAGTACGGTATTGTGGCGGCCACCCCTTCAACAAAACCCTAATAATTTAAAACGAATACAAAACTTACAGGATCCCCTTAGAATATAAGGATACGGCCAATATATAGGCCTCAAAAATCAAACCCTAATTCTAGCAGAACTCAAAAATTACAAAATTACAATAAAGCCCTTGAAGAAATCTCCATTGGAACGGCCATCAGTGGGCCGCTATTTGGCGGTGAAAATCGCCAATTGGCGGCTAAATCAAGCTAAATTTCTCTGGATTTTCTTCTGCATGAGTCTTCTGTTCTCTTAATTTGCTTGGTTGTATTTGACTTTGACTTACTGAAGTAATTTAATCTTGTAGTCTCGCGCATTTTAGCAACTTTTCGAACTTTGATTTCCTACTCCAATTATGATTTCATGTTGTTTCCTTGTACGAATAAGATTACCTGAAAAAGACACTAAAAATACCCGAGTAGCATTTATTTATATACAAAAATAGATAAAATATAGGAAGAAAAATACAATATATGATACTCATCAACTGTCTTCTCTGTTGGCATGAGACCTAGCCTGACACTCCGAGTTATTTACACTGGGTTGAGACTTAGCCTGGCATTCTTGATTATTTACACTGGGCTGAGATTTAGCCTGCTGCTCTGAATTACTTATGCTGGACTAAGATTTAGCTTAGCATTTTAGATGGTTTACACCGAGTTGAGACTTAGCCTGGTATTCTTGATCATTTATGCCGGGATGAGGTTTAGCCTGGCATTCTAAGTCATTTCCACCAATCGAAAAATCACGGGATTGACAAATGGTCTTGTATTTAGGCTCAGCCATGTGTTGAATGAGGGATTTGAGTACACTTCAGTATGTTATACGGTTCCGATTCCGAATCTGAGTTCTCTTTTGGCTGGATATTGGTTCTCCTTTGGCATTGAATTCATAACAGGGAAAGATGAAGCTTGTTCTAATGACTTAGGGACTCAAAAATCTGAATGGTCCCCGGTAAACGAGAGTTTCCTCATCACTCTGTTCCATAGGATTAGGATCTGAAAATCCAAGTAGTTTCCGATGAACAAAAATCTCCTTGTCATTCAACTCCATAATTCTTGTACTCACATGGTGATAGCGTTGCGTTTTGGCTGGGCTAGCCAATTCTGATGAAATATACTCCTCGTACTTTTACTGGTCAACTTCAAAGACTATCACAGTTTCTCCGATCTTTTAGATATCAGATTAGGCTACTATCTCCTGTTCGGTGTAGAAAGCTTTTTCCACTATGATTGCCATTTCAATGACTGGCACAATTCTCTTCATTTGTCATTTCCATAAAATTACAATATTCTTGAATTACAATAAAAAGAAGAAAATTACAATAAAATGAAAACAAAAAGAGAGGATTTAGAAATTATTTCTCTTTTTTACAGAAGTTATGGGTTCTTTACATGGCTATGAGATAGTTTTGATGCTCGTTGACGATTCGACGTAGATGAGAGCTTGATTTCTTAAACGTGCCTGTGGACACGTAAAATTGACTGGATGACCAACTTGATTGGCTTATGCACGCTCATGAGCATGTCAAAATAGATGACCTTGAGACTCCCAATGATGCTTTCAACAACTTCTCTCGATGGCTATTTATAGACATGAGGTGGTTAAACACCTGTCTTATGGATGGGGATGGAATTATACCTTAATCTGATCAAATATTTAGTTTCCTATTTCAGGTTGATATGGTTTAATGTATCTGACCTTGGTTTGGTCAAGGAATTCAATTTGTTGAAGATTTCGCAGAATCTCTTCTTGATTTATTGTTCAAATATTTTATTTAATTTAGTTTGGATTTGATTAACTCCGCCAGTGTTGTACTTAAAGATTTACCCTTTCACTGCCTATTCCAAGCCAGAATAAATGAAGAGGGTTGTGGTAAGTCGGTGACAGCTAGCGTAAAATATTGTCACATATTATGACATGATCCAAAATATGAATTTTGTTTGGGTGTTCACTACTGAGCGACGCGCTATATCGAAGTTCGGGTGTAGTAAAAATTATGTGAGGGTTGTTAGGTCATCACACAGAAGTGACGCGCCACGTCGGCGCCTAGATGTGGTGTCAAATATATAAGAGTTTCCACATCTTAATGAGCGGGTGGAGGTAAAGAAATTAGCTCATAAGTATAAACATAGATTTTGGTTGGCATCGTGGAATATAGGTTTACTTACAGGTAGATTAGCAGAGTTAGTTGATGTTATGATTAGAAGAAGAATTAATATTTTGTGTGTGCAGGAGACTAAGTGGGTAGGTAAGAAAGTTAAAATCCTAGAGCCTTGGGGTTATAAACTTTAGTATACGGGTAGAGATAGAAATCGTAATCGGATAGGTGTGGTCATAGATAAACAATTATTTGGTGATGTAGTGGAGATTAGGAGGAAGGGTGATAGAATTTTATTAGTTAAAATTATTTTAGATAGAGAGATTTTTAATGTCATTAGTGCCTATGCACCACAAGTAGGACTTGATGAATCCAGTAAATATCAATTTTGGGAGGATCTAGATGAGATAATATAAAGAATACCCGCTAAAGAAAAACTATTTATTGGTGATGATCTCAATGGGTATATAGGAACTAGTCGTAATGGGTTTGATAGTATACATTAAAAATTGGATTTTTGAGAAAGAAATAAAGCAGGTAATTCAATTCTAGATTTTGTTTTGTCTTATTATTTGATTTTATTGAATACTTGGTTTAAAAAGAGAGTTTCTAATTTGATTACTTTTAAAAGTGGATCAAATACGAGCCAAATAGATTTTTTTAAACTAGGAGGGTAAATAAAGTTAGTTGTATCGATTGTAAGGTAGTGTCAGGTGAGAGTGTAGTTACCCAATATAAACTCTTAGTTTTAAATATTCAAATTAGGAAGAAACTTTAAAAAATTAAGTATAAATTAGATCCTAAGATTAAGTGGTGGCAATTAGAAGGTAATCAAAAAGTTTTTGTAGATAGAGTAGCACAAAAAGCAGATTGGAGGGACCATGATAATCCTAATATAATATAGAACAAAATGATTAGTTGCATTAAAAAGATAGCTAAAGATATATTTGGTGAGTCGAGGGCAGTACTCCACCATGTAAGGATATATTATGATGGAATGAAGAGGTAAAAAATACTATTAAGATTAAGCGAGAGCTTTATAAAAATTTGAAGAATAATAATAATAATAATAATAATAATAATAATAATAGAATAAATTTTGAGAAGTATAAACTAGAGAAGAAGGAGGCTAAGAGATCTGTTGGGGATACAAAAACTAAATTATATAAATAAGTGTACGAGAAGTTGGATAATAAAGAGACAGAAAAAGATATATATAGAATTGCTCGAATAAGATAAAGTCTAGAGACTTATAAAGTGTATTAAAGATGATGATCAGATGGTTCTGATTCGAGACGAAGAGATTAAAAAAATGGAAAGATTATTTTGATAGATTATATAATGGTAGTTTTATTCAAGATTTGGGAGATCTTACTATTCAATGTGAGGATATGCATCATAGTTTTATGCGCAGAATTAAAGCGTCTGAAGTAAAAGAGGTTTTGAAGATGATGAAATTAAGAAAAACTATTAGTCCAGATAAAATTCATTTAGAGATATAGAGATACTTAGGAGAGATTGGTGTGAGGTGGCTGACAGATCCTTTTAATAAGATTTGGCAAACTAAGAAAATACCAAATGAGTACTCTAATCCTCTGTATAAAAATAAGGGTGATATTCAGAATTGTTCTAACTATCGAGAAATAAAACTCATGTGTCACACTATGAAGCTTTAGAAAAAGGTAATTGAACATAGATTGCGATAAACTATTAAAATATTAGAGAACCAGTTTGGATTTATGCCGGGGCGATCGACGACAGAAACTATTCATTTACTTTGTCAACTTATAGAGCGATTCCGGGAGAGAAATAGAGATTTGCATATAGTATTTATTGACTTAGAGAAAGTCTATGATAAGATACCATGAGAGATACTTTGGTGGATATTAATGAAAAAAAGAGTTCCCATCAAGTATATCGACATAATTAAGGAATGTATAATGGAGTAGTGGCCAATATCAAAATATGTGGTGGTTTAATAAGTAATTTTTCTATCACAATTGGATTGCATCAAGAATCTGCATTGAGCCCGTTCTTATTTGCTATAGTGATGGATGAGCTTACTAGAGCTATTCAGGATGAGATACCTTGGTGTATACTATTTACTGAGAATATTGTTTTAGTTGATGAGACAAGAGTAGGGGTAAATGCAAAACTAGAGTTATGGAGGTATACATTAGAATTTAGAGGTTTTAAATTGAGTCGGTCTAAAACAGAGTACATGGAGTATAAATCTATTAAACGACGGATCATAGACTATAATGCTATAAAACTGGATGGGTAAGAGATACAAATAAGCAGTCAGTTTAGGTGTTTGGATTCTATTAATCAGAATGATGGAGAGATCGATAATGATGTTAATCATATGATACAAGCTGACTGGTTGAAATGGAGAAGGGCAACGGGAGTTTTATGCGACTGTAACATTCCGTTAAGACTGAAATGAAAATTTTATAGGACTGCTATTAGACCAGTTTTGTTATATGGCACGGAATGTTGGGCTATAAAGAAACGTCATTCACAGAAAATAAGTGTAGCAGAGATGCGCATGCTCCGCTGGATGTGCGGCAATACTAGGAAAGATAAAGTGAGAAATGAAGATATTCGTGCTAAGGTAGGTGTAGCTCTCATCGATGAGAAGATGCGAGAAAATGGATTACGATGGTTTGGTCATTTGCAACATAGGCTTACAAATGCACCAGTTCGACGAGGGGAGTTTATTAATGTATGACAAGTTAAAAGAACGAAGGGAAGACTGAAAAAAATATGGATGGAGGTGATACGAAAAGATATGGATTCTAGAGGTTTAAATGAGGAGATATTACTTGATAGAAATGAATGGAGGACTATCAAAGTGATCAATCCAGCGTGATTCTTTTTTGGTTCATGTAGCCTACCCCAAATGCTTGGAATGAAAGGCTTAGTTGTTGTTGTTGTTGTTGTTGGATTTGATTAGATTCTAAATCTCTATCTTGATGTGTTTGGATTTGGCTTAAATATTCAAATCTAGGTCAAAAATCAATTTGTGATTTTATTAAGATACTCCGAGATTTTGGCAGATGTGAACTACTCTTCAGCAATTTTTTTCCATCAGCATAAATTAAAAAAAATAATGAGATTTTCTCAGATACTATGATTTGAAAATAAAATCAAGACTTACCTTAACAAATATTATCCTATCTAACAAATCTCTACCTAACTGCTTGAACCCTCCCCCAACCATCATTGTAAAAAGAAAATAGAATTGAAGAAAAGAAAACAAGAAGAAAAAAGATGAAAGAAGAAGAGGAACAAGAGAAGAAGACCCAAAATTACCCATTCGACTTTGGAAGGGTTAGATCAATCATCAAGGTAAGTATTCTTCCCATCCAATCTCCTTAGTCGTTCTCTCATATTCATATTTTTTTATACAAAAAAATTACTTTTCTCCAATATTGAAAATAACGCGTAATGAAATCCGTTATGTTGTGTTATGAAACCTAACGAAACTTCAGCGCTACATAACAACTGAAAATAACTCAGTGCACCGTAACAGTACATTTTGTATGTTATTTTGCATTATATTACGTAACGTTACGTTAAATTACGTTATATATATAACGTTATTTATAATTATTTTCTTAGTAATTCTATATTGTTGTTGATTATTATTTTAATTATTAGCGAATTGCTTAAATTTTCATAGTTGATTAGTAGTTGGCTTGTTCCATTACTTGTGGAATTGCTAACTTACTAATTTGAGATTGTTTTCTTATTTGCATGTTATAATATCTTTTTGGTTGTTGAAATATCTTACTTATTGATTATATTGAATTTTTAACTGAATAGAAATCAACAATTATAAATAAAATATATTGAATATTACAAAATATAAATTACAATAATGATAATAACTGAATTGAAATAATTAATTGAAATCTTATTTTTTTTGTTTAGATGATGACTAGAATTATGGCTGCAGACTTAATACAATTTATGAAAAATGTGAAAATTATTGTAAAACTTAATATAAAATTAGAATAGATTATGTATTAGAAAATGGTCGTATATTTTTTTTAGAAATTTTAAATTTATTTTTCAATTTATAAAAATTATTTTATATAGTTTTTTATTTATTTTTATTAAATAAATAAAAAATTGCCTAACATACGTTATGTGTTCGCTATATGCGTCAAAACCTAACAGAGGCAAAATGTTACATTACCGTTATCGCTATTTTAAACATTGCTTTTCTCCTCATCCTTTAATTCTTATTTTCTAATCTATATGGTAATAATTTGTTTGAACAAACAAAAGACCAATCCTAAATCCTTCTAATCCAATCATTTTATATGTAAAACTGAAAATGGAAGTTTTCATTTTGATTTTTCCTCGCACAGAAAATTTGTTAAATAGGCGAATTGTTGATTTAGTTTCATATTGGTTATATGGAGAGAAAAAAATTCAAGTTCACGTACTTATTATTTGATTTTTATTTGTAAGCTATCATTCATAAAAACTATCGGTATGTATTAAATCTATAGTTTAAAGAGATAATCAACTCAAGAAGAAAAACAAAAAATAAAAATTTCTCCCACTAAAATTGATAGAGTGGCGTGATCGAAGGCACTGTCAGCTGCACCTATCGACCACTGCTCTCAAGTAGATTTTATAGGTGACTACTGTCGATAACGGTAGTTCGCTATCAAAAGTGATCTATCAGTATCAGTATATCAGTGTGTGCGTTTTTCAGTCATGAACTTCTCATTTACTTTCTAATTATAGTTATGCCATGACAAGACTCCAATGTCATAAGTATATTCTTATTCATTCAATAATTTGGCATGAAAAATCGTGAAATTATTATGTTTATTAATAAGAGATAAAATTATGGGGTACAAGAGAGAACTAAAAAAAGCAACAGTATACACACATTGAGAGTTGCATTATAACGTGGTTGCAGACAATCTAAGAGACCTATCCTCAGAGATCATAAGTGACCATTGGGTCATCATATTTTAAGAGTAATGTACTTGGGATGTACGCTCATATTACATTCTCTCTAAGTGTCTCGCAGTGTATTCTAGGACAATATTAAGAATAATGGTCGTAATTCAAGGCAAACACGTAATACTCATAAGACATGTGACATACTTCTTCTTATCGTTCCAATTAATTCACAGTAGACTTCAATGAGATAAACTTTGTTTCATGTGCATAATTAATTTCACATTACTTTATTCCAGGTAGCATCATTCATAACATACTTATGTTATCTATTAATCAATACTATCTTCAAGATAAGTAATTAAATCGATTTACAAGAAATAGTTTTCATGTGCTCTCATATATTTTCTATTTCTTTCATATTTGTGCAGTACGTGAGTGTACGCACACACACTACGTATACCATGCTTGTCTTTTGTTACCTCTTTTTATATTACATGCTAGGCCATTTTAACAATCTGGTTTTGGCACATCTAAATAACCTTAATTTGCAAGTAACCAAGCAGATCCTTCAAACCTTATGAAAGGTGAATGAGCTCAGTAGGCACTTCCAATTGCTAGATTGTATAAAAGGATTTTTTTTATCCATTTTCTTATTGATTCAATAAAGATAACATTATTATTTTTTTTTTTTTTGTTTTGTTTTCAGATTTTGGTCTAGCTTATAATAAACTTTGAATTCGCTAAGATTAGTTTTCATTTCGTTGAAAAAAATCTTTTTTTTTTACTCATCTTATCGTGTCAACATATGTGTATAACGCATATTGCAATAATATTTATTTATCGAATTATTATAAATTGAAGGCTTGTATGTCACCAAACACTACATGTGTCTTGAAATGTTGAGCGTTACACGGTCAACGGTTTGCACTTTAGTTTCGATTTCCATTGAAGGTGTGGTCTACCCTTTACTATCTATCGTCAGTGTTCAGGTCAAATCTATAGTAATTATTTGTTTGTTTAGCTAAGAATTCATTCCTTGATGTTATAATCCTCTACGGTTGAATAAGTCTAGGTATGTAATGGTTTTGAAGTTCAATTTTTTAACCATTATGCAAGTTATTCCCACCTATTTTGGGTTTTTCTAAATTCATTAAATAATTAGAAGGTGACGTTTTAAAAAAACGGCTTGTCTGCTGAATTTTCTGTAACATGTGAGGCTCTCCAAGCTTCAAGCCCCGCCAATCGCTCTACCCCTCCATTTTCTTTCTTCGTATTTCCTGTTGTAACTGGGAATTTTTTTCAAAAAAAAATAAAAATAAAAACAGAAAAAACTTTGTTAGAGATTCATTTTTTTTTTTTTTTTTTTTTTTTTTCTGCTCGTAAAATCCTTCCTTTTTCAACTAGCATTTTGCTTGTCATTGCCATCAAGAAGGAACATTACATTTGAATCCTAAGTGATTCGCCTGTTCGATCTGCTACCCTAGAATTGGACATAAAGTATGGAGATCTCAGACCTGCAGCAACAATTGATTCAGCTCTGCGACGAGCTACGAAAAGAACAGCAGCAGAAATCCCAAGTCCTGGCAACGACAGAGCTTCTTGAATTAGCGGTAGAGGCCTCGAGGGAATCTGAGAAGAAACTGTTCGATTCGCTGGTCTCCCAAACCAAACAGCTCGAGCAGACGAAGATCTCCCTCGAAGAAGCCAAGCTGGAGATCAAGCACCTCAACAGCATAGTCAGATCAATGCCCGACCCAAGAGACATGCAGAAGCTCCGTGTCGAGCTGAAGCAGGCATTGGATGCCGAGGGAAAGAGCAAGAAGGCAATGGACGACCTCGCCGCCGTCCTTAAAGAGGTCACCACCGAATCCAACCGTGCCAAGAAGAGCTATTTCCAAGCGCAGTCGGAGCTGGAGAGGCTACGAGCAGAGAATGAGACGCTGAAAATCGAAGCGGAGGAGTCATCGGCAGCATGGAAAGCCAAAGAGAACGGGATCGTCAACTGCATGAAGATATCGGAAGAAGAGATCGTCTACCTGAAGAAAGAGAACAAGCGGCTGCAGGAAGCCAAGATAGCTGCAAGAGAGGAGATCTCGAACCTGAGAGATATCGTGAAGCAGGCGGTTAAAGAATCCAACAGTGTGAAACAAGCCTTGGAGATGACCCGCAGCGAGAATTCCCAACTCAAGGACTTCCTTTCCGAGCGCGAGAATGTGTTCAACGGAAGCAAGCCGGCCGCTGCAATGGCCGATGACGACGTCGAGGAGATGCAGAGTGGACAGCACGGTGCAACGTTGTCGATGGATTATACGCGTAGCAACGAATCGGTTGAGGTTGGGGCAGGAAGCAGGCCGATTGTGAAGTTCCCTTCGGAGAACTGGAGTGCAAGATGGAAGAACAACTCCAAGCTGCTCGAGGGGTCGATATTCGACGAGTTCACACCGATGAGCCCAACTAAAGAGAACAATGGAGGCTACAACGACCAGGACATGATCGATGGGGATTCGCCGATGAGGATGAAGAAGAAGAGGCAGCCTTTTCGCAGATTTGGAGACATGTTGAGGATGAAAAGCTTTAGCAAGTAGTTTTATTTTTTTAGTTTTATTTTATTTATTTATTTTATTTATTTTATTGGTTCATCAATGTAAATATTATGAAAAAAATATATATTATATAAAAAAGAAGACCTAGATATGACATTATGTGAAAGCTACCAATTTGAAAATCTCTCCTCGTAATAGAAAATTAGAGCAACGGCTTTTCTCATTGCTCTTACACATCCTGGAGAAAGAGGTAAACCCATCGCTGCTGCTGCAGTTGGTTAGCAAGTGCATCATCAGCTGGTTGATTGCCTCCATGATATATGAAAAGGCCAATTCTCCGTCGCTGAGAATGTCTTAATAGTAAGCCCTGAGTCGAGTCCCCTCAACCCGAAGATGACAAGGAAATTGCATGCACGTCAAAGGAATAAGTGAGGAGGCTCTGGGAGTTCTCATTGTTGGGAATCAACTCCCCAATCCAAAAGAAAGTACAACTTATTGATTGGCAATGATGAAATTGATCACTTAAAATCAGTTGTGGCTTTACAGTGCGCGCATTAATTTGCCTGGCAAAAGAAAGTTTTTGGTTGCAATCTTACAAAATAATGCTCAGAAAAGTCCATATATTTTACAATCATAATCAATGTTTAAAATATCGATAACGATAACGTTAATATTTTGTTTCTATTAAGTTACATCTTGTAATGCATAATGTAAATTATGCAATTTTGTATTTGTTTAATTAAAATAAATATAAAACTATATAAAATAAATTTTATAAACTGAAAATTAAATTATAAATTTTAAAAGAAAAATATAAAAATATTTTATATTCCAATATTAATTTTAAATTTCTGACAAGTTTCACAATGATTCTCATATTTATCTTCAAAATTACATTTGTACCCATAATTTCAGTCATCATCTAAAAAATAAAATATTTCAAGCTTATTTTTAATCATTATTAATATTGTAATTTATATTTTGCAATGCTCAATATATATAATTTCTGATTGTTTATTTTAGATTAACTGAAAATTCAATTTAATCAATAAGTAAAAAATTTCAGTAACTTTAGAAAAATTATAATGTAAAAAAAAATATAAAAAAAACATATCATTATAGTGCATTGAGTTATTTTCGACTGCTAAGTAATATTGGATTTCTATTAAGTTTCATAATGCAACATAAAGAATTTCATAACGAGTTATTTTCAACATTCAATAAGGAAGGATCAGACTACTTCCACAAGATAAAATAACAATGCGATAATCATGACAAATCTCCAAATTGCAAGCAAAAAAAATACCAAGAGACTCATAAAAGCAGTTTGCTTAGCCTCATTGGTACCATACGATTTTGCCTTCCATCAAACAAATGATTCTTCCATGCCAAACCAAGAAAAGTAAACAATCGATACATACTTATTCAAGACAAAAAAAATTGGCGTTAAAACAGCAGAATGCTACATTGGAGCATGAGAGCTGCAATGTCTATAAATAGTTACATGTGCATGTGTTCAAAACCTTTCTTTAAGACTTAGTACAAGTCAAAATTATTGAATCATTTCTTATCTCCCCAAGAGGGGCCTCTGAAGTCTCAACTCTAAATTGCATAATAAAAATCTCATCACCCATCAAGCGACAGGATGGGCTTCACTGATGATCATTTGTTGTGGCCATCTACAAGGGACCGGGGAAGGTTCCATTTTCTCTTTGCTCGTTCCAACGCTCCACCTGCACATATAAACATCTATTACTACCAAAGGCTTGCATAACGTAAAACAAATTTAACAAAGGTAAACAATTATCATCATCCCTCAGTTACTTTTTTTTACATCACGAGATGACAGATAATTAAATGGATAGTAGAAATTAGTGGTTATGGCCAATAATGCAAAACTGCAACAAGCGTTAGCAAACAAAATTGAAGTTCAAACGGAGAAAGTATGCCATTGCTATTCAATTTACAGCAGTGCTCAGGGCTCATTTATATTTGAGGAGAAAGGAACGACTACTGATCACAAATATAAAATTTACTATGGATGAAAAAGAGAATGAGAAACTTTGCGGGAATTAATTTATTGTCCTGCTGCGCGTTACTTCCAGCCAATGCCAGAGTGTCTTTTGACGTATGACTTACAAATTATTTGGATCGGCCACTCTCCAAGGCATCTTATTCCTTGCTGTTCTATCTTGTATATGTTTATGGCTGGAGCACGGGAACACTCGCACACAGAATTTTTCTCCTGGCAGGATAAGGTGCAATGTGGGTGTTTACTTCGACTAGAAAGAGAGGAGAACCTATCGTTTTGTTTCAAAGTTTGGTTAGCTAGTAGATTTTCATTAAAGCTCTCAAAGAGACTACAGATTAATTTAAAGAAATTTCATGCAAATGTGGTTCTTGTTTGCAGTTACATTAGATGTGTCTAGATTTCAAAGACATCCATAGTACTCTATCTCCTGCAGAAGAAGTATATACATGAAAGAGTCGGTGGTTGTTTCTTCTATTTCTAAGCCCAAATCTAATTTATACAGGATCCCCAACAGAAATGTTCTAACTTTAATTTTCATTCAGGTCATTAAGATAGCTTTGCTCCTGTTACAAGAGTAATTAATTTACAGCTATGATCCACAATTGATGCAGGATATTGAATATGGATACAACACAGTACACGTACATGAATATGCGAAATCATAAAATTTACGATAAAGATGCATTTAGGATGTCGTATTGATAAATTATACATGTGCACATATTAGTATTTATTATTTACATCAAGACTTCGCCAGGCAAATCTGTCAAAAAAGAATCATATCTCGGATATTATGACATATTTGAAAGTTAGATAAATTAATAATTACATGAAAAATCATATTCTTGTTAAGAATACCTTATTGGAAAGTAGATAATTTCTATAAACACAATGCATTTATAAATTAGATAGAACTAAGAACCAATCACTTCTACATCAAATTTTAACTTTATCATCTCAGATGCATCTCTAATATGTATTGTATACATCTAGGTTAATTAACCCATGTATAAGATACATTCAACACACATCTGACAAGTAACCGGGTAATTTAGTAACTTGTACGTAACCATATGTTCCCTTTATCCATGCAACACAAATTTACAGATATAGAACGCACTTTGCATGTGTTAATTCAGAAATTAATGATTTGAAATACCCCTGATAGATGCCAGTGATTACTATCTATTTCTAACACCAAGTATAATAAATACAATGACATATTTTGTAGTTCATGAGAAGTATATGAGCCAAAAGATATATAACTGAAACTTACAGTACTATGTAAAGAACTAAAATTAGGACTTCTTCGCAAGAATATCAAGTACCAATAAGTAATATGATTGTTAGGTATGCTAACGGGATCATTGCAGATTTAATTATGTAGATCTCTAGGGACAGCTTGCTTGTGGCCAATCCTCTGGACACAACTGAAGTATCCTTCATAATCACTAATAACCTGGATTAGATTAAAGTTTTGCTCGTACTTGTCTATACCTAACTACTAGACCAACAAAATGATCATTGGTTAAATAGTTTGATAGAATTATCATCGGGTAATGATCAGGAAGAAATTGAATTACCATTATATGTACGGACCACAAAACTGAAATAGCAGTTGGTAATTTTCTCAATCCAATCAACGATCTTTGGTAGCATATGCGGATTGAATTTAATTGTCGGTGGTTTATATCAGAATAAGTGGAATTACAGATAGGTAACAGTTTGAACTTGTTCAAGTTTGATATATATGAATTTGGTTTCTAATAAATATCTAATATGTAGACTTGATTGTCTACATATATGCCTCAGTATCATTCCCGGCATTTCTTGAAATTCACTTGTGCTTTGATAATCATTCACAGTCGATTTAGAATGGGGAAGACTGGTGTGTGTGTGTTTGCGTGTGTGTGTGTTTGCATGAGAGAGAGAGAGAGAGAAGGAGAGATCAGTTCCGGGCTAACCATCAACAATTGGGAGGGATTAAATTTTAGTTCCTCTTGACATAGGGGAGTTGAAAGAGGAACTAGCTGATGTACAGTTGGTTTTCTATTCTTTATGATTAACGATAAGATCCATAAATCCAGTTTAGAATATGAATTTTCTGAAATTAAAGATTAAAATCCAAAAAGAAACTAACATATCTGACCAGTTACACCTAATGGCGCACATCAGACTAGTGCTAGATGATGAAAGTTTCCTCAGCATCAAGAAAATTAAAATCACTTTTTTCTCAATTCTAATCAAAATGCAACAGGATCTAGAATACAGTATGAACTGATGATCAAAATAATATGGAAAATTTATAATAGAGGTCTTGCAGAGCGCTGACACTCCTTAAGGATACACTGTGTTTCATAAAATGAATTGTGCAGCAAAAATAATCCCATCTAACGAAGGCCTGTTACTCTTAAAAGTCCGAGCTGTCTCAACTTGCCAGTTTAGTTTCGCAAGGTATTTCAAAATAGAACTAGGTACAAGTTCCTAGTTTCCTTTTGTACTGTGCAGTGGTCATTCATTTTTTTCATGTTTCTCCCATATTTCTTATCCTAAATGAAATAAGAGGGCCCAAGCTAGACGACTATGAATAGGTAGCCACCACGCCTCTCTTTTTCTTGTCTTGGGTATAGATATGCAGGTGTTGCTACTTTATTTCAACCAATTCATTCCATATCATTCTCCAATAATCAAATAAAGCTAGAGATAATAACAAATGCCAAAAGTACACTGCCACTCATTAAGAACAGAATGTTCACTTGGCCTTTCAATGAAAAACCTATTAACTTTGGATGTATAACTGATTTTGATGCCCAGGCAGACTTTCACATTATACTTTCAATCTCCCAATGTTGTTCCTAGTAAAAATCATTGTAAAATATGTTTTTATTACGTGTAGTCAGGGAATGCATAATGCATGTATGGTTTATGCAGCACATAAACAGATTATGTGGAAGTACTCGGAAATGATTTTTTTTTCTTTCGTATAAAACGTCAAAAAATCCCAACCATTAACAATTTCATAAATTCAGTTCCATTATAGGCTGTCGTTAACTTCAACTGAATCTGTTTCAAAACGCCAGTTAAGTCCCGTTACCCAAGTCTGCTGCTAAATCCGAACATGACTATTAATTAGTTTGCTTGATACTACTGATTTGCTCTAAAGCACCATATAGAAACATTAGCATTAGGATTTTTGTTGGCACTAATGTGGCCATGGTCCACAGCCATGGCAGTAGATCATAGCAGCAACAGCAACTAGCCTGCCTCAGAGTTCTAAGCAGAAAACAGAAAAGGAAAGATCCAATGAAAGGGAAAATTAGGCCTCTAGAGAGTAGTTCCGTAGGCTGTTTCAAGATGCATCACTTTCCCAACCTTAAAATTGCCAAGTCACCATCATTGCAGCATCGGGGCAGGAAATATATTGTGTGCTAGTATTCCCTGATCTGAAGTTGGGTGCAAATAAGGTTGAATTTGCGCAAAAAATAGTATGCACCAAGTTTTTTTTTTTTTTCTGTAAAAGAGAACACATATATATATGACCACATTGTGCACCTTGTCAGTTGAGTACATAGCCCATATGGACCCAATTACGCACGATGTTCATGTTGGCCCATAAGGGCTATTCGAAGTGGTGTGATGCAACATAGGTTTATGTGGCCACATACCATGTTTCCAAGCACCAGCAAAAACATCTCTAGCAGAGAAAAGTGTTAATAGAATAGACCAAACTCATGGTAGAACCAAATTGAGGTATCCTACTCGGAAAATACAAGAGGATTCAGCACAATTTGCAAAACTGTACTTTAAGAAGTACAAACAAACCGTTGAGGATGTTGTATCCGTGTCGAACGTGTCCAACATTGACACACGACAAATACGCCAAAAACTGTGATGGACACATCAGGTGGCATGTCCATAAAATAAAGAAAAAAAATATCGTGTTCTTACCGTGTCCGAACTTCTTATAGGTTGTGTCTGAAATAAAAAGACTTAACTAGTCTAAAAAAATGAAAATAAACATTACTAAATTAGTAATATTTATCTATACCTAGTTAGTTTTATAAAGATATTTTAATATTTTCTTATGGACATGAGTTTTATTGATTTTGTGTTTGAAGAAATAATTTTTTATATTCACATCTTACACTAATCTATCACCCGCTATCATCACCATCTTTTTGTTAACTCTTTGCTTATAGATAGCGAAGAAGAGAGATAAATATATGGTTCATTGCGAGATTAGTCCTACGTAAAAGAATTAAGAGACACGAACCTATATATTGTCAATACTTTTCTTTTGGATATTTTAGTAAATTATTATATTAATAATAGAAAAATATATACCTATAAAGTAATTGAAGAATATATACTTATATTCATTTTTTACTTTCTGTGTCCTTGTCGTGTTCGTTTCCTCATTTTTTCATAAATGTCGTGTCCCGTGTTCATATCCAAATCTGTGTCAATATCCGTACTTCCCAGGTTGTACTCCTAAAAAACCCAAATAAACTTGATTAATATTGGTAACTAGAATAACTAGCAATTCAACATCACATATCGTAGCTTGGAGAATAAAAGCCTAAATAAATCCTATGCTAATTTCGTTCTCAAAAGTTTTCAAGCCTAGATCAAGTTATAGATATGTGTTAAATAATGAAGTTGATTAAATGTGAGATACTATACTAATTTTGTTCTTGAGTGATCAAATCTCAGATAAAGTTTTAGATTTATTTAACTATAAGATGCTTTTTATACATTCTTTTATAGCATAAAGAAAGATAAAAATAAAAGGTCAAATAATATCATACTCCATAGGGTCAATGGAGTAATGGGCTAAAAAAAAAAAAAAAAGCCAATTTTTGCTTTTGCTTTAGGTGAACTCATGTCACTTGCATTCCTAGGATTTGACCCTAAATTAAATATTTCCAATCATGAATTGCTACCTATCTTGACTCTAGAATTGTATCTTTTCCATTCAAGCCTCTTTTTAAATTAAATGAAAATAATAGAGCTCTAATAATCATTAAAGATCTGTCCCCAAAACCTGCCACAATACACCCAGCATAGTGAGGATTTGGTTAAAAACTTATAGTTAACTATTAATATAAAGTATGAGAATTAGCAAAAGCCACTTATTTTGTTGAAACTCAAAGACAAGAAATTTGGATCAATTTTTGCTAGTGTATATATATATATATATTTTAAATATCTGTATCAAATATCTCTTCTAGTAATAGTCACAAGCTTCTTCATGCAAAAGCATGAAACCAGACCTCGATTCCTGGTCCTAGAATTGGTACAGAAGAAAGAAAGACAATTTGGCAAAGCTCCAGATGAACTTATTGTTACATATTCAACAATATTGAGCCCTCACTATTCAAAAAGATGTATATGAATTTGCTAGGAGTAAGCTATGGACATGGATATCTTTGTCTAATTTTAAGGTACAATTCAAAGGAGGTCTTGCATGTCATTTCCTTGTCAAAATTGTCGTGACCTCAAAGTAGATGATGTAAAATTAATATATGATTCAGTTTTTTCATCTTGAAGAATTGATTCTTTTCATTACTTTTCTTCTGTGTACACATGGACCTAAATGTTCTTCTCCAATGAGAAGTTGGAGAAAGGTTTAATCCCTTCTCTGTCTTTCCCGAAGTGTGAACTTATTTCAAATACAACAACAACTAAGCCTTTTATCCCAAGTACTTGGAGTAGGCTATATGAACCAAAAAAGAATCACGCCAGATCGATCACATTGATAATCCTTCTCAATTCATTCATATCAAGTTCTCATTTAAATATCTAGAATCCATATCACCTCCATCTATATTTTATTTAGTCTTCCTTTCGCTCTTTTAACATGTCCTATGTTGATAGGCTTCCCTCATCGAACTGGTGCATTTGTAAATCTACGTTGCACATGACTAAATTATCGTAAGCAATTTCCTTACATTTTCTCTTTGATGGGGGCTACACCTATCTTAACACGAATATCTTCATTTCTCACATTATCTCTCCTAATATTGCCGCATATCCAGCGAACTATATGCATCCCTGTTACACTTATTTTCTGTGAATGATGTTTCTTTATAGCCCAGCATTCCATACCATACAATAAAACTGGCATAATAGTAGTCCTATAAAATTTTTCCTTTAGTTTTAATGGAATATTACGGTTGCATAAAACTCCCGTTGCACTCCTCTATTTCAACCAGTCAACTTATATCCTATGGTAGATATCACTATCGATCTTTACATCATTCTGAATAATAGAACCCAAATAGTTAAATTGACTGCTCACTTGTATCTCTTACTCGTCCAGTATTACAGCACTACAGTCTAAGGTTTATCGTTTACTAAATTTACACTCCATATACTATGTTTTGAATCTGCTCAATCTAAAACCTCTAAATTCTAATGTATGGCTCTATAACTCTAACTTGACATTCACTCATGTTTTTGTCTCATCAACTTAAGGCAATATCATCAGCAAATAATATACACCAAGGTATGTTATCCTGAATAGTTTTAGTAAGCTCATCTATTAGTATAGCAAATAAAAACGGGTTCAATGCAAATTCTTGATGCAATCCAATTGTGATTGAAAACTCACTTATTAAACCACCATATGTTCTGACATTGGCCACTACTCCATCATACATATCCTTAATTATGTCAATATATTTGATGGGGACTCTTTTTTTCACCAAAGCACCTCTCGTGGTACCTTCATAGGTTTTCTCTAGGTCAATAAAGACCATATGCAAATCTCTGTTTCTCTCTCGAAATCGCTCTATAAGTTGATAAAATAAATGAATAGTTTATGTCGTTGATCGCCCCGGCATGAATTCAAACTGGTTCTCTGATATTTTAACAGTCTGCCTCAATATATGTTCCATTACCCTTTCCCAAAGTTTCATTTTTCCCAAAATTTCATAGTGTGACACATAAGTTTTATTCCATGATAGTTAGAACAACTCTGAATATCATCCTTATTCTTATACAGAGGTACTAGGGTACTCTTACTCCATTTATTTGGCATTTTCTTACTTTGCCAAATCTTATTAAAGAGATTGAGACAAATCTTCATAGTGTGAACTTATTTCAGATAAGTTTTCAAATAAACCTGACCATACATCTACATTCTATTCCTTTTTAGATAGAGAAAAAAAATATGCAGATTGCAGATCCCAAAATATCATATATGATGTATACAAGTCCAGAAGTATTCATATCTATTAACTGATAAGGCCAAAAGCTGTTGTTAATCATAGTAGCCAAACACTTTGTTTAATCTTCATCTTTAGTCCAACTCTATGGTCCCAACCATCAACCATGACAAAGGGCCCAATAGGACACAGATTTACAACCAAAGTATTAGTGTTTGACTAAATGAATAGCTGTAACAGGTGTTTATGTTGGAGTTGACTGAATGAATAGCTGTAACGGGAGTTTACGTTTGAGTTGCCAGACCAAGGGTCAGGATAAAAAGTTAGCATCACTAAAGGCATGATGGTGGAGGTTAAAAGTTGGCATCAACCCAAAAGTATGTGGGCAAGGTGAAGAATTAGCATCAAGACTACTTCAAAAGTATGGCACAAACATATGGAATTTGGTCTTCAACTAAATATTCAATATACAAAAATGAAACCCCATAAAGTTTTAATGTCATCAATAAAACCCTTATCAGGATATATTCCTATCAGAAAGTATGGATTGATTTCTTCATACAAAAATTGGACCAGAATCATAAACCAGAGGATGCCAAAGCATTTTTAATCTATTAGTGCTACCATACCATATGAAGGCAACAGAGAAGAGGGAATTAAAAAAAAAACAGATCAACTGAATTGCATGAACAAGTATATTGAAGGAAAAAGTTCATACCCATTCACCAGGGCAAAGTGAGCGATAATATTTCGCAAACTTGTTGCACTCAGAAGCATCCTCCCCTTTAGCAGCTATGCATCTGAATCAGACATCATTCATAGGCATTAGACAGATTATCAAGCTACACAACAAAAGATAGTAATATAAGCTTTAGAAGAAAAGTAAAATAAGGAAATTAACAAATGTAGCAACCTAGTCAAAGAATACCTGTGGTATTCAATATAGCGAGTGAAGCAATGTCTGGTTTGATTTGTTGTTGGGAAACGGAAATCTGCAGGGGCTGTCTCAATCTATATAAACCAAAAGGGCCAGTTAAAACATCCTCATTAAAAGATATGGTCTTCTGTGTCCAAAACCCAAAGAATTGTATCATCAACAGAAGTTGTCTGCTCATATAAAAAATCAAACCTTTATTTCTGGCTGCTCTGTTGCAGCTTCTTCTGCTTCTGCTTGAGCCTCACCCACTGCTTCTTCTTCAGCCTCTGCTTCAGCTTCTGCTTCTGCCTTTGCTTCTGCTTCTGATGCTTCCTGCCCAGTGGTTCCATTACTTTCTTCAGCAGCAGGATTGCTTTCATCTGCAGCAGGGATATCTTCAGCTTTCTCCTCAACAACAGTCTCAGAAATGATTGCAGCAGGCTTCTCCTCAGTTGCTTTTTCAACAGGGGCCTCAACCTGCACACGCTGTGGCTCCTTTTCTGGTAGTGAATATTCCTGCATGAGATGATTTATCTTAGAAAGTTAAAGTAATAATTGAACCAATTGACAATGAAATATTAAACAAATAAAAGCTACTTACCAGATCACAAGATTAGCAAGGGGATTTGATATAGCAATTAAATGTGTGTGTGTGCGTGACAACCATAGATATAAAATCCGCTAAGAGAGTAAAATTATAGCATCATCCCTGCAAAAGTATATATTAAGAACAAATCACACTATACATTTTTGAAACATTTGCGGGATAATACTGACATTCTAATAGAAGGCAGAGTGCCCAGGTGCTAGACAAGTGCCTGGCAACCTAGGAGACCACCTACGAAAACAGTAGCAAGAGATACACAAGCATGTTCATGCTTGCTAACAACAATATACAATCAAATACCCATGACTGCATGAAGATGATAAAAAAGAATAATGGCATCTCTAGTCAAAGTTAACTATAAGCTTTGAATCAGGGATGGAGCGAAAGCCTTGGCTGGTGGGGCCATGGCCCAACAAAAATTTTGAACCACCCTAATATTAATATTAAGTAGGTGCTTCATATACCTAATTCAATGTTTATGTAGTGGAAAATGCTATCTTTTTGAGACTCAATTCAACAAAGTTTCATTCTAGGCTACGAGTTTTCTTCATAAAAAAAGAAAATTGCAAAATTTTAATAGCATTTTCCATTGATACATGTTATACATGTCCCATCTAAAGCTGTCCACGCTTTGGATAACCCATTCAATAAATGGAAATGGCAAGGTTTTAAATATCAGGCCAATATCAATATATATCGCATACATGATATCAGATTACCTGAGACACGATATATCGTATAATACCTGTCTAATATTTCTGATTTTGCCAATGTACTATGCCCAATATTGACGATTTTGAGACCATAAATGATCAACTGATACTGATATCAACTCTGATAAATTTAAATCTTGGAAAATAGTCCAATCCTGAATCATTTATGGTAAGTAAATCTCAAATCATACAATAAAAAAAAAAAAGTATACTTGAAAGATTGTCCCCCCATAAATACAGCCACAAAATTAAATGGAAGATGCAAGGTTACTCCTCCAACTGAAATTTAGAGCTTTTATACATACACATCCTTTATGATGCTTTTGCATGTTAAAAAACAAATTATTTTTGCAATTCACATTCAACTTTATGCCAGAACTGCTTAAAAAACACTTCACTTTTTGCCCAAAACCTCCATCAGTAACCGGTTACTCGAAAATCCAAGAATACAAATGGAAATAGCCCTAACAAGGGAGCTTCTTTATAGGAGAGTTGTTACCGAAAAATAAAGAGATTTAAATTCTTATGGGTTAGATTTGTATGCAATTTTAAGATTGACCTTGATCACAGAATAAAATTGACAACTTTGAATATAATTCCCAAAAAAAATAATAAACATGTGAAATTTAAGATCAGCGTTACTAAGCATTTCATCAAGCCAATTTACTAGCCATTTACAAAATAAAATTTTTCAATTTGGCGATTAGTTCTCCCCCAATTAGACCTAGAAAGACTTTTTTAAACAGAAACAAGAGCAGAATCAATAGATCTACGAACATCGGGGCACGGCCCATCAAAAGCTTAGCAACAAGGATCGGATTCGGTGCCGGTGAACATCAAGTAATTAAATAGAAAAAAAAAAAGGAGAAAATTCAATTGATTGGATTTAGTACCACAGCTAGGGATGGTGCTTTCTGCTGCCCGGAATCAGCCATGGCCAAGGGCTCGATCAAAGGCGGCGGCGGCGCTTCTGATGAGCACAAAGAGAGAAGACGGGCGATTTGTTTGTTGGGAGCTTATTAGGGAATGAATAAACAAAGAAAGAAGCGGGCGTTAACGGGTCGGGAAATTCTAAATGAACCCAACTTTCTTCTCAGTGAGCCCACCTATCAAGTCTAAAGGGGAACTTATAAAGGGGCACAAGTTTTTTCCCCAGTGAGCCCAGTTAAAGTTTACCATATATATCAACTGTGCCCTCTAAAAAAAATTTCCATCTTGTCCTTCTTCCCTCTCCCGCTTCCTCCAGGATTACCTCATTCGGACTTACAGTTCGAACAGGATTACCCCGTTCGGACTTACAGTCCGAACAGGACTGGCCTGTTCGGACTGTAAGTCTGAACAATCCAGTCTTGTTCGGACTGTAAGTCCGAACAGACAGGATCTGTTTGGACTGTCAGTCTGAACAGACCAGTTTTGTTCGGACTGTCAGTCCGAACGGCGCCCCCCATTCGGACTGACAGTCCGGACAGAACCTTGACCCGATCTAATACTCCGCCGCTGCCTCACCCACTCTATTTATGTAATAAATTGATAAATCATTACTTTACCCAATTTAACGTCACTTTAATGACTTATATTAACAATTAATTATACATTATTACACAAAATATAGTGAATGAAGTAATAAAGATACAATAATTCACTGACACACTGATACACCGACACAATGATACACTGATACATCGATACACCGATATAATGATACACTGATACACCAATACAATGATACTCCAGATACACAAATACAATGATACTCCTGATACACCGATATAATGATACAATGATACATTGATACACCGATTCAATGAAACAACGATACAATAACTGATACAATGAAACAGTGAAGATTATAAACAAGGTCCCCTACGTATAAAACAAACAAGATTTTATACAAATTAAAGAAATAAGATCAAATACAAACGTAGTGTATATATTAATCGATCAAAAAGCGACCAATAGGGTTCATTACAAACAAAAACCATATATTCTACAAATTATTCAAAATGTTTGCAAAAAATAATTACACCGGCCACTTGAAGTTCCTAACATTATCAATATCAATACACAACTAATATAATCTAATCACTGTCTCCTTGTCTTCCTCGGGGGTTGACTTCTGCTTCTGGTTCGAGACATAATTGCCGTATCGGGTACATTAGGAGTGGATTGATCTTGTCTTTGTTCCTCTGCTTGCTCTTCTGGTGGTTCTTCTGGCTGAGTGCAACCAGTTAGCACTGTTTTAATCTTCGCAAGTGCACTAAATAACATCCCAGATCGCTTCTTGAATTGGTTTATGGTTTTTAACGGGAAATAATTACCTCATCTTTTAAAACGAAGAAAGCAACGTGCGTCTTGAAACTCTTCAGTACTGATAAATCAACTGGACCTCGGTAATTTGACTCATGAAGATCATCTTGAGAGTCTCCTGCATCAGTATTCCCTTCTTCTAGTCTTGCACTATCATATCTGATCAAATTAGGAGTTTCTATATTTAATTCAGTATCTACGGCCACTTCGATTTCTCTCTCTCGTATTGGGCGTTGGATTTGTAGTCGAGATGCTGTTTTCTTCCTCCTTAACGAAGCAGTTGGTCGAACGCGAGAAGATTCTGCCGAATCCATCTATGCAATACAAAGATATTTTATTTACATATGTTTTTTATCAAAACAGTAAATTTCTATGTGTAAGTAAGTAGTAACAAAGTATAATTTGCTATAAATATCATATTTTCTCTATTTATTTTGTAGCTAAGAGATAGTGTACTATTAAAATTTAAAGACACTGAAACCGTCTTTTGTTACTTAATCAACCATTAGGACAAAATCATTAAACTTCTAAATTAACTAATAAATTTTAATATTAACGTCTATAATTAGAAAAATAACTAAATTTTCGCATATTTTACAACTACGATTTCAATATTATATTTTCTTCATAATTATAATCTAAATATTAAAAATCAAAATTAACAAAAAATACTAGAACCAATTTTACTAGCTCCTTCACTATTCCTCCTCTCCATTCCAACAAAATCACAATGAAGAGTTGTTTGATCCAAAAATAAAAAAAAAATAAATTTTAAAATAAATATTGCTAAATTAGTAAAACTCACTGAGGGAAGTCGGCGGCGGTGGCGGGAGAACACCGGCAGCGGCGGCGGGAGAACAGAGACGGCGGCGGCGGGGTAGGCGGCGGCGGCAGTGGCGGGTTCGGAGGCGGTGGCGTCGGGTGTACGAATGGGAGAGAGAGAAGATTTGGAAGGAGAAGGAGGTTTGTGGAGATGAAGGGAAGAGAGAGAGGAACGAACAGAGTGGGGGGGGGAAGAGGGAAGAGGAAGTTTGGGTTTTGGTTAGAGCTTGTGGAGATGAAGTGAGGAGAGAAGAGGAGATGAGGAAAATATACAGAAGGGTATTTTCGGAATAAATTTGTGCTCACTAAGAAATTTTCTCCGTTACCGATATCACACTGGGCTCACTAGGAAATCTGGGCTCACTAGGAAAAAAGTTGTGCCCCGTTAGAAGTTCCCAGTCTAAAGTCATTGCACCTTTGCCATTTTAAATTTTAGGTAAATTATAGTGAGAAACCCTCTAATATGAGTAGTTCCTGGACCGTTAAAGGAGTTAGTTAATAATAAAATATTCTCATATTTTTTTAATTAATCTCCACTTATTTTTTATAATCCCAAGTTTGTCATTTTCTCCCTAATCTAAACATGACAAGCTCCTCCATTCCCCACTTCCGTGCATACTTGCATTGTCCTCTCTCTCTCTCTCTCTCTAAAAACAAACAAATCCCCCAGAAGAAAAGAGTAATGAGATCTATCCTCTTGCCTTTTTATTAGCAGAAGACTTTTGTTCTTGTCCTCTCTCTCTTTCTCTCTTTTAACAAATTCAAGAAAGATTAAAACAGAGTACAGTTTCATCACATGAGTGCTCCTTCTCTCTCTCAATGCATTTGATTTGTTGATAGCTTGGTTTTGATCTCAAGATACTTTCTTTGAGCTTCCAATGTAATTGGCCAAACTCTGCTCGAGATTCAGCTTCCTAGTCCTCATCCTAACTCTCTACTTGCACTGCAACTTCATACATAGCCACATGGACTTTGGCCCTCTAAGCTTCCTCTAGATAAGCAGTAAAGCCTCCTTAGACTTCGGTAGGATCCTCTTCAATATCCCCTTACTTGTCCTAAGGCCAATCTCACTCAGAGACACCTCTCTTCTGATAACCTCTCTCACTGCTTCTTCATTCAGCAAGGCCTTTGATCCAAAAACAAGATTAATGCAGAGGGAGAGAAGGAACTGCAACGGTTCGTGGTGCCAGTAGTGTATCTGAACCACCCACTATTCGCGGGGCTCCTCAAGGCAACGGAGGAGGTGTATGGTTTCCATCCCATCAGGAGGGGGTTATCACTATCCTCTGCCACATTGACTAATTTCCCCATGTCTAGGGATGATCCACAATAACACCTCCACCCTCCATGCTAATCCTAATGTTCACGCTCACCATCATCTTCACATTTCTCTTCATCTCCATTTCCATCTTCATCTTGATCTTTATCTCTCTGGATACTTCAGAGTTTGATATGTGCTTATTGCATGCATAGATTAGTGGTTTTAATTAATTATTTAGTTAGGGCTCTAACCCCCACCCCAACATATCCTTTCAGAGGCAAACTTATCCTTTATCGCAAGTGGGCCTCACATGCCATCCCTCTAAATGGCCTCCAAACTCTGTTAGCTCTTCTAGAGACTAAAAGTGAGAGTTTTAAACTTGATTGATATTAAGTTACAGTATCCCTATACTACAGATAATCTGACTATAATTAACCCTTAATTTTTGACAAAATTGCCCTCTACTTCCTCAAATTGTGGCTTCATTGGAAAATATTCGAAAATATTTTGTTCGCGTATTAAAATCTGACATCAGAAATTAGATTTTTCTCATTTGTGTTTTTCGGATTTTCAAACCCGAACAACTTATTTGGTGTTCAGATTGTAAAATTGAGGTGACATTTTAGTCATCTAGGATGTAGTTCTTGGACAACACAAATTGCAGTTTTTCTCTTTGTGCCGACGGGACCGAGGACAAGGCTAGCGGGAGCGAGAACGTGACGAGCTTTCTTCTTCATGTCAGCTGGAGGTTGGAACGTGAGAGGGAGGAGGGAAATAGAGGAGAGAGAAAAAGGATAGATAAGGAATTTTTAGTGGATGTACCTAGTAAAATATCTTGTTTTTGAATTTCAAGTGGGTGTACTTAGTTGGTGGGCTCACTTAGGAAAAAGGTGGCGCATTTAGAATTATCCTAACATGTTAGGTTTTGCATTTTTTTTTCTTCTAGTTCATATTTTGCCTAACTGGAGAAAGGATAATTATATCAGCAAATTCCAAATCTAGGGCACGCGCCACTAAACTTTTTTTATTATAAGTTTGCCATTATTTAGGCAAGTATACCCTCTTCTTCTTCTTTGTTATTGGCAAATCCATTGAATTATCACGACAACTTTTGACATAATGAGAACATGTGGAGAGAGAGAGAGAGAGAGAGAGTGCAAAAGCTGAAGCTTTGGGAAGTTGAGGAGTTGGTAATGGCCACCATAGAGTTGGAAGCGTTTGAGAAGAACAAAGAACCGAGAGACTAAGAAATCCTTAGCATCTTTCTTAATATCAAGGGAGATTCAAATGGCTTAAGGAAATTATTATTTTTATCGATTAATTGTTTTTCTGTAGACCACTTTGATGTATTTTATTATTGAGAATAAAATTATTATTTATTGAAGCATAACAAGTCTTTTGATTGCAAGTTTGGAATATAAATTTTTTAGAGTAGGTTTCGGGTGTTTGTTTAGTTTTGTTTATATATCTAAACTATTTTAGTCAATGATGTTGTTAATCATGTTTTTTTACTTTCATATTGTTAATCACTTTTGGTAAATATTTTGATCATCAAACATTTAAAATCATGCAATTATGATGAATATCACAGTACAAATTTATATTCTAGATTGGAATATTTCGGACTATTAAATATTATTTAATTGTATTGTTGTTGTCGACTTCATATATTCAATAATTTAAAATTATATTGTGTGTGGACTATAGAAGTATTGAAATTGGGTTATATTAATTTTTTAATATTTATAATTATGAATTTGATGAACCATGTTAGCAAAACTCTATGAAAGTTCTAGTGCACTCCAATTTGATACTAGAATGAGAGAAAATTAAATGGGCATGTCTTTATCCACATGCTGTTTTGATGCGCATGCTTATATTATGTATTAACACATAAGCTTTCATATGCCATTCTCATAATCTTTATCAGAAAAAATCATTTTCATATCCACAATCTATCCGATTAAAGTTATGTATAGCTCAAATTTATAAAAAAAATCAAATTAAATATAGCAATCCAAGTAATCTGCCATATAAGATTTGTTTAAAAGTAAGAAATTAAGTAAATTTTCTTATTAGTTATGATTATATTTACGTTGGGTCGACTTCGTAAATACATAAATAAATCGATTATTTGGTTCTATTTGTTATGCAAGTATGGTCATCACTAAATTTTAATTAATCATTTAAAAATTTTTGCATGATAAAGTCACAAAAAATTTAGTAATGGCCATAGTCACAAAATATATAAGAATGACCATGGTCACAATATTTTAGTTAATAATCATAGATGCAATATTCATAAAATCACTAAAGTATTTTAGTTAAAATATAAGAATGTTGTGATGTAAAAATTAACATGGTCATATTTTACATCCATAGCTTAGGCATTTGCATTAAAAAAATAATACAATAGAAAATATAACTAATTAATATAATAGAAAGTTTAAATGTATACATATAATTGTATAGTAATTGGCAGATTGTAAGGTTATATAAAATATGTTGTGACACTATATTTAAATATAGTGCAGTGAGGAAAGTAAGAGATATTAAACTTTATTTAAATATGTGGTTATCATTACTTTTTATTGTGAGTTGTCTTTATTTCAAATTGTATAATAATTTGTAGGGTCAGTGAGCTAAATCATTTTATTAAATCTCGATCATGTATGATATGCGATGCTTATTTGTGAATGACATAATGAACTAATACAAAAGATATGTGATTGATATGATAGTGAGTATAGTATCATACAAGAGAATAAAATATAGTAATACTATATATATATATATATATATATATATATATATATATATATATATATATATATATATATATATATATATATATATATATATATGATCCAATAATGAATTTCTAATAATATCATAGATGATAGAAATGAACATATATATGTGAATGAACGAATCATGTCATGATATTTATAAGTCATGTGTACCATGTATGATGAACTCGGGGGAGAAGCTATATAATAGATAAGAGTTATGTCATATAAGTATTATTGTAATGTTAGGACAGAGAATCTTTTATTACAACAATCTGTGTGATACTGGATCACTGATTGATGATTAGTACCTATTATGATATGTCAATTACTATAATACAGTACAAGGTGTAAATCATAATATCTAGCGATATAACATGGTTCAATGCCATGCGATTGAGGCCGGGGCCCGGATATGTACGGACACTTATACGATAATGGAGAATTAGAGCTATTTTATCCAATAATATAATTTCTACAACTAATTTAGATGATGACTGAGAACAATAAAATATATAATTAAGATACATAGAGTAATTGTTCGTCATACTTGTTTATTTATTTATTATTTATATTTGTTACAAGTTTAATTTTATATGTTCACGACCAACACTAATATCAGCATGCCCACGTGCACTATACTTCTGTACTAGGAATATTTTTCTTTCCTTAAAGTATTACTTGCTGGGTTAATTCTCTAGGTTCTGAACCAGTATTGAGAAAATGGAAAGAATGTCTACACCAATCGGAGATCCATACTTCGTTGATCAAGTAGAATGACAGTAAGAGGTAAATCCAATCTCATAATTTTATATATACTGTTTATATTTTTTGTCAGGTATTGTTCCTTCTTTTGATTCTTTTGTTATACATATCTAGAATATTATACCAATTTATGTAATAAATCTTATGTTTTATAAATATAACTACAGTTTTAGACATGTTATTTATTCATCTGTTATGATAATAGTTACGGTTATTCCAAAATTATGTGATTGTTGGGTAATCTAGTATTATGTTAAATAGCATCCTCTGTTTTGGGAAGCAACTGAAAAACGAGAGCGTTATAGCTATCAATAGTGGGTATGCCATGTCGATAGCGACACTAATTACTGAAATATGATGTGTTTGTCATAAATTGTTATAATGTGAAAAAATGATTACAATTAATGAAAACGACATGATGAAAGTATTAAACTATTGCAATCAAAAATTGAATTATTATTACATGATTTAAACTCAAGGAAAGCGAAAATGAGACATAATGACACTGGCTAAATACCAAACTTTACACTATGTGATTGTTAATAAATCATTAACTATTGTACTGTTATACTGATCCTTATTGTTATCGCTACTTTTACTGAATACTAAATTTTAATAATGAATTTCAATCTATATACTGAATTGAATTTACTAAATTGAACAACTAATTCTGAATTGGATATATACTATAATTTGGAAAAATTAGAAATTTATATGATTTGATGTCTAAAATAACTGTGCTACTATTTTTCTTTTGGAAGGATTGGTACAGGCTCCAATCAAAACCGCTACTATTTTCCATACGGGAGGATCATAATAGACTCCAATTAAAATTGTTGTACTAATTTTTTGGGAGTTGACGGGGATGTATTCAGACCAGCTAAGCTTAAATTATCTTAAATTTTCAAATATTGTAACTAAAAGATATTAACTGAAAAATTAATATTAAGACACACAATTTAGCAAGATATTAGATTTTCCATTGCTTAGTGACACATATTTTTTTATATGACACGAGCTATTATTATTTCTCACATTGTACTATATTTCTTGGATTACTTTAGTGAAGATCCTGAATATGCACGACCATACATAAATTTTTATCTAGAGGTAGACTCGCCAGAGATTAAAAAAGATTTAAGCATTTTCAAAAACAGGTAGAACTACAAAATTTATGATCCCTTTTAATTAGCTATTTTCTTATTATTGGACTATTTTCTTATTGGAAAGATGTAATAAATATATATGACATATTATCTAGTTTCGTTTGAAATACTTCTCTTTTTTTAGAGATAATTATTGTATCTACTTTTCATTAAACTTATTTAACGTAAAAAGTTTATTATTATTTTGACTGAATACATTATTGATTATTGTTATGCATGCCCATATTTCTACTGTAATGTCACTATAATGCTTATTGAGGTTCGTCGAATTATCAAGCGCTGCCAAATGCTCCAGCTATCAACATTCTGTATAGTGGAGATGTACAGTTAATTCCAAATATTCAGGGTCGTCTATCTCATTATAGATTTCTTTAGGCTTATTTTTCATTGTTACTGAATTCGAGAAGACTTTCCCATATGGATGCGTTTTTTGTTGGATAATACTTCACGCTAAATATGTTACATATGCAGGTATTCTAGTTCCCAATTCAAAGAGTGTGGCAGTCTAGTTGGAGTTCCACGTAAACCCTCTATTTTACTAAGGATCGAGAGTGTGTTTTACTTGGTGGGGCATTATCTTTTTGCTTGGATAAATTGGTAGCTGATCTAATCACATCCCTCTGTGTCCATATAGCATATGTGTATTTTAGGATAATCATATTGTGAATTGCTTAGATACAATATTTCTCACAAAACTACCTTGAAACAGATCGTTTTACTTCAAATTTATCAACACGCTTATAATTGGAGTTCCAATCAATCTTCTCAAAAGGCATATCTATTATATCTTTCTGCTTAGTTAAATCAAGAAATCCTTCAAAAATTACCTCATATTTCTACTTTGTTACCTTTAACTAATTGCTCAAAAAACTCAATTTTGCATGTAGGGAATACTCAATATTACATCCATAATCAGTTTACCAAATTTAAATGTTAAAGAATTATTATGGAGATCCTTTATGATTTATTCAATATCTTGAGATGCAAATCTCGACCATGTAACTAGATTATCATATGATGGTTTTGAGGTAGATCCCTCAAAATTTGCATCAACAGTTGTGTCCTTCACGTTCAATTTTGATGCATGATTCATAACAATTGTCTCTATATTTCATGATTCTTTTTGTTATTCCTCTTCTTAGCCCTCTTATTAACAAGCGTCTATTGTTGATTTGAAAATTAGAAAACTCTTATTATAGGATCAGATTGATCCAAATCCAAACTCACTTGACCCGTCTCATAACGGTCTCCACTTAAACTTTGATTAATATGAGCCCCTTAATGAATTGGATTGGCTGATCAAGAAGTAGTTGCATCACTTTTATCACGGGACAACTTACTGGTAGGATTGTCTTCGCCACCTCTTTATCTAACTCCACTATAAACATAGGACATACAATAGCTTCTCCTCTCGAATAAACCCTTAAATGAACACCTATTCGCGAGATGACTGACATGTCCACATGCAATACCAAATTCTTTCAGATTTTTGTTGATAAAATTTTGCTATCTCTCTTTTCCTAATGGTCACTATCATTCCTGGAACGAGAGGCTTGGAGATCTCAATTTGTATATAAAAATGCACAAAGTTTCATTTGACAACCAGTTTCACTTGTAAATCAATGTATATTAGTATACCTGACTTAGATGCTATACACATCAATATATTCTTATTCTAGTATTTAGAAGGAAACTTAAGTAATATAATCCAAATGCTAAATTGGTAACTACATCTTCTACCGATACAAATTCAAATGTCTATGCTTCAAGTACAAAGTTCCATCATACCACATCTTGTTAAGGTTCTCAATATTAAAGAATCTGAAAATGAAGTAGCCTCTGAATCAGCAGAATCAATTGGAACATGATATTAAGTTTCCATTAATATTGAAGAGCTTTCACCAAAAAGTTAGTAGTAAGATGCCTTCCAAAATTTTTCATATTAATAATGTTTTTCATGGCTCATGAAGTTCCTTCAATTCATCTTTAGTAAACATGACTAATTCATGATAGAATTTGTTTTTATCAAATCAATAAAGTCGAATACACTTCTAATTGTCCCATAGAGGCCTAAGTTTTCTAGAGAAAGGTAATGGAGAGGCCTCCCCTTGCACTAGAACGATATATAATGGCACCAATTCTAGAATAGTTTTTATGATAAATATGTCGTCTTTTTTTCAAATAACTTACTTGTGTTCCAGATGATGAGCTCTTTTACCCCTACCTTACCTGGGAAGCCATGACAATTAGAGATCTTGTCTAGAACTTGAATTATCGGTCTTTTTTCCTTATTTATTGTAGAAGTACTTGTCCGATTTGATATTTCTTTCTCATACTCTTCTACACCAGTAAAATGATTAGAGTTCGAATTCTCTCCCTTGCTTATGCCAAAGGAGGAAGGTCCTACTAGAGGTGCACCACCAGAGGAGGATGAGAGCATTTTCAATAAATTCCATAGTTATTTTTATTTATCTAATTATACACTATTTTCACATTAATTTACAAATTTTTTCATCCATCTTATCCCTATTTAAAGCTCAAAAAAGTCTAGAACTGTACATAACCATCCTTAGCTTGTACATGAACCGAGTTATGGACATATACTTAGATTTAGGTTTGGTTTAATCTATTATAGGCGACCAAAAATCATATACTACTTAATCCAAATAAACGCGACATGCCCATTGTAAATTTCTTTTAGTCCCTATTGTAATCACTCCTTCAAGTCCATTGACATGTATTTGACCTTTCTGTCATATCTCTTAAGCTTGTGAGCTTATTACATTGCCAATTGAGCAAACTAGTAGAAGTAGTGACAATATTCTCAAATATATATAATATTACTTTTTTTCTTTATAAATTTATCAATTGGTGTAATGCATAATGATTTGTTTTTTGTTTAAAATTTTGCATGATCATCAGATCATATCCCTTACCTGCAAGTGTTCCCATCTAATCATTCCAACTTTATCACTTGATCTTTAGATTTTGATTGAACTAAACGTGACCATAAACCTCTTTGGATATACTGCACTCAAGTACAATATGTTACAGTGACTCACTTGTTAAGAAGAAAGTGTCTAATAGTGAGACACTTCTTCGCTAATTTCCATGCCAAATTTTTCGACTTTTGGCACTGCAATGACCCTCCAGATCTAATTGAACTCCTCGTTATTGTTTTAACACTGATTTTCTTGTAAATATTAGCCACCTAGAGGGTATATTCCATTCAAGAGCAAGTTGTCCTCTAGAATGCACTTCAATAGTGGCATCAAACAAATATAGTCCACCATCTCCTTGTGGCCTCTAGTAAGTTGTGATTCACCTATGAGTTGAACCAATAAACATTTATATCTTCTCTCATTTAGTGGCACTTACACGTTATAAGTTTTGGTAGTTGATTTATAGGCAAATAAGAGAGCAATAGATCTCTCAATACATTCACCTATTGATTGCATATATCTTTGAACACTTTATGTTACTAGAGATAATCTTATAAGGCTCTGAACATATTGCTGATTTCTTGTGATTTCATAGTAAATCGTGCACTTTGTACCTTATACTTGTTTGTTTTAGTCTAATATGAACTAGTACTATCATAATTTTTTGCTAAGTGTTTCGTAGTAATTATATCATAGGAAAATAAATATGAAAAAACTATATGACAAATTTGCATATACCTAAGCAAAATTCTCAAAAGGAACCTTCCACATTAAGGCTGTGTTTGGATTGAGGGAAAATGAAGGAAAATAAAAGAAAAAGAAAGAGAAACTTTCCAATGTTTGGTTAGAGGGAAAATTAGAGAGAAAATAAAAGGGAAAGAAAGTGAGAGCAAATATATTAAGTTTTTTTTCTTTTTCATTTTCTTCCTCAAATCCAAGAGAAAATGAAAGAAAAGGAAAGTTGAGAGAAAAAGGAAACAGGGAGAGAATTTTTTGCATAAATTTTCTTATAATTTTAGTTCCAAGATATTTTTAATTTTTATGAAGTTTGAAATTATTTAAAAATTAAAAATTATATCAATAATATGTAAATTAATATTAAAATTCTCTATAGTTTAATTAGAATTATATTTTCCTTTTAATTTTCTATTGACCAACCAAACATAAGAAACTACTTTCTTTTAAAATTTTCTTGAGATTTTCTTCTTTATTTTCTTTCTAACCAAACATAAAAAAGAAAACCAATTTCCACATCGTTTTCTTTCCTTTTCTCTTTCCCTTTCCGTTTCTTTTCTTTTCCTTCATTTTCCCTCAGTCCAAACACAGCCTAAATTAATAGGAAAAGTAGAAACATGTCAACGTGTCACCTAATTCCTGGGATTTAATTGGATCTTAAAAAATAAACAAATTACTGATCATGAGATCAACAAATACAAGTAAAAGAAGTCTCACGGAAGGAAAAGGCAAAGGAAAATTCTAAATGCGCACCACATTTTATTGTGAGCCCCACACACTATATGGTAAAGTGATTTACAACATAGGGGAAAATGGTGCTCACTAGTAAGTTAAGGTGCGCATTTAGAATTTCCCAAAGGCAAGCAAGCAGAGGGTCGGTCTGGTAACTTGTCTCGTGCGTCCACCAAAGTTGCGCACTGTCCTGCCCCTTCTCTCTCTCCCTCAGCTACTGCACAAATTCCGATTCTCAATTCAATTCAATTCAACTCCGTTCCATAGATCGATCGACAGACGGTTCTCCCTCAACGCCTTCCCCAGAATAAACGAGGAGTGGAGCCAAAGTAAGGATGTGGGTGTTCTATCTGATCTCGCTGCCGCTGACCCTGGGCATGGTGCTGATCACGCTACGCTACTTCGCCGGTCCTGACGTGCCTCGATACGTGCTGTTCACCGTCGGATACGCCTGGTTCTGCTCCCTGTCCATCATCATCCTCGTCCCGGCCGACATCTGGACGGTTCGTATGATTGAATCCTCTCTCCTTTTAGATCTATTGTTTTGTTATTTATTTAGAGTTCTTTTTGGGTGATTTAGGGTTTTGAGAGCTTTCTAGAAACAAAGTTGGTTTGATGGATTAATTGATTTCCTTGAAGTAGCTGAAATTTTGGCAATTTGACTGGGAATTTTAGGATAGATTTAGATTTGGGAAGCTGGAAGGAGATACTGGTTGTAGAGCGTATTAGTAGAAATCTTTAAGTAATAGAATGTCCAGAGTCTATAGAAAGGAAGATCGGAAATCGAAACCATGAGCAGCAGTAATATGTGTTAGGAAACTTTCAAGATATTAAGATGAAGGTTAATGAGTCTCAAAACATTTTTAAGGATAGCTCAGAGACTGCAGAGTAAATGAAAGGAGGAGGAAACCATGGCATTGTCTTAGTCTTAGAAATGACCCTATCTCCTAGGGTTGCGGAGTCACTGTTCTGATGGAAACATAAAACCTGTCTGCTTGCATCTTTGCTTGTCTATTCACCCCCTTCTCAGATTCCTCATTCTTGTCATGTCTGGGTAAACAGATTGTTTCTGGTTTTATTGTATAGGGAGGGTCAAAAATTTGAAACTAATAGTATAACTTTAACCTTAAAGTTATCTGAACCAAAGAGAACCTCAAATTTACTAGTTATTACCAAGAACGTTATTAACTCCTAAGTAGGGCTAAAACATGATCCTAGTGATCTGAGAATTAGCTGTTCGTGTTCGTTCATTCAAATGTTCAAGTTTTGTTTGGCTTTTTTAATGAATGAGCTTGATAAGCTTTCAATGGGCTCAAGATTTTGGCTGTTTTTGCTCATTCATTTATTTAAAAGAGTTGAGTTTTTTTTGTTCAAGTTCTGATTTTTCTATTTCATGAATGAGCCTGGTGAACTTTTAGTCAGCTCAAGCTAAGTTGAGCCTTACTTAGAGCTTATGCAGTCATTTTACAATCAAGGGCCAGAATGACATAAGAATAATTTCTAGCAAGTCTATTTTGGGCCTCTGCTAGACTACAACCTATTTTCTCCGGTTTCCAACTTTTACATAGTCGATTTCTAGATGACAGTCAAGCTTTTTGAGCTCATTTATTGCATTAAATCAGTACTAATGTTAATAAACTAGATATATTAAAAAATTTTGAGGTTGAATACGAGCTTGAACGGAACTAAAACAAGCCATAAACGTGTTTAGCTTGATCCTAGCCTAAAAGTCTTAAATGAGTCCAGCTTGAACTAGATAAAGTTTGGATGGGCCATCATTCATTTAATTTAGTGAACATAAATTTGTGTTCTGGCTTTGGTTCATTCAGTTACCAAAGGAATACGGGTTGGCTTTCTACTGCACTTGAATTTCAAGCTTTACGAGTTTTTGATACATTTTTCTCGAATCTTTTAAAAAAGATAATCCGACCGCCACTAGTTGAGAGCAGGGGAAAGATAGACTATGCAAGTGCACATTTTGTGCGTGTGGTTGTGCATGCATGCTTGTTCATGTGCATGCTTGTCATGCATGCATGCGCACGTACACTTTCTATGTGTGCGAACATACTTACATGAGACTTACGAATCAAACAGCTCGGAGGCAGTTTCATTGGATTTCTCATCTTTTTGCTCTGATTTGGTGTTGTCACTCATAGTCTAACAAAGACAATCTTTTCACTGGCTAACGGGATTACTCTTAATGGGATGGATAATGGGATATGCTGATCATCGCTTCCTTCCTCTATGAGTTCTGGTGTCGAGCCAGCAAACAAATTCTTATATGTCGATCACGGATTCAAGTTATAGCAAAGAAGACTACATTCTACTCCATTGTGGTAATAGGTTGAGTTGGTTTATTGTAAATAACAGTGTTCTAAACCCCTGAGAACTCGTCCAAGCATTCAGACTCGTTTTTCGAATTTGTCGAGTTAAGAAAACTCATTAAAAAATGGACAAAATATGTACTTATTTGACTCGGTTGAGTGCTTGGCCATTTTCGGGAAGTGGGTATTCATGCCCTTATCAGTTCCAAAAATAATGACCAAAAAAATAAGGACTGTAATATTTTTATCCAAATTGATTTTCAGTTTCTGTTATGAAAGTTGTCGAGAGAGAGATTATGACTCAATGAGGATGAAGATGAGTTTCTGAAAATGCAATGAATTGATGATCATCAAAACGGTTCGAGGCAGTGTGATCAGTGTAGCAGCATCGATAGAAACTTGTAGGGTGGATGCAGTGATCGGTCTTGGGAATGGAGGCAATTAGTAGGTCGACGTCTATGTTTCGCACTAGTGTGAGTTCAATAATAAGGTAAAATTAATTCTTCTTTCTTTCTATTGTTATTTTCGTTTTCATTTCCTTTTTTCTTAATATTTTCAAATTCATTTTTTCAATTATTCTTTTTTTATTATTTTAAAATCGATTATTTCAAATCGATTAAGTTGAGAGTTGAGTCAGATGGGTTGATTTTGGAGAAAATCCAAAACCGAGATCAGGAACTATTCTTGAATATTGGTAAGATATAAAGCTTGTTTTGTTGCATTTAAGTTATTTTGATTTTGAGTATTGAAATTACATAGTCTTGTATTACATATTTAAAAATATGTACATAGTAAAATAATAATATTTCACATTCGAACGAGTAATCTGAGTAATTGCCAAGTTTTTCAAGTACTCACTACTTGCTCAGAACGAGCATATAATAAAATTGGATTTTAGAATATTGGTGATTTATGTGAATGAAACCTCACATTTGTGGTAAGATATGTAAATCTTTACTATCACACACAAGCAATATTAAAACATATAGGTAGGTCAATGTTGAAAATAATGCGTTATGAAACCTGTTATATTGTGTTACGAAACCTAATGGAATTCCAACGCTACGTAACAATTAAAAATAACTCAGTACATCATAACAATACGTTTTTTTAATATTATTTTATGTTATTTTACGTAGCACTAAGTTAAATTACGTTATCTTACATTATTTACTATTATTTTTTAGTAATTTCTATATTGTTCTTGATTATTATTTTGATTATTAGCGAATTGTTGAAATTTTCTTACTTGATTATTTGTTGGCTTGTTTGATTACTTATGAAATTGTTAACTTGCTAATTTGCGATTGTTTCCTTATTCACTTATTATAATTCCCTCCAGTTGTTGGAATTTCCAACTGGTTGATTCTATTAAATTTTTAGTTGAATTGAAATCAATAATTACAAATAAGATAAATTGAACATTACAAAATATAAATTACAACAATGATAATAACTGAAATTGAAATAAAAAAATTGGAATCTTGTTTTAGTGTTTAGATGATAACTGGAATTACAATTGCGAACTTAATATAATTTATAAAGATAAATGTGAAAATTATTGTAAAACTTAATATAAGATTAGAATAGATTTTGCATTACAAAATATTTTTATATTCATTTTTATAAATTTTTATATATTTTTTTCAATTAATAAAAATTATTTTATATAGTTTTATATTTATTTTTATTAAATATATAAAAAATAAAATTGCATAACCTACATTGTGCGTTACGCTATATGTGACATAACCTAACAGAGGCAGAATGTTAGGTTCTCGTTATTGCTATTTTAAACATTGGGTAGAGTGATGAGATGAGGTAGATAAGAGTAATTGCAAACACCAAATTTTGGCTTTTGCGTCCCTTGCTTATTCCAACCCTTTGTACATTTTCCCTTGTATTTCAGTCTACTATTTAGAAGACTATTACCATCTTGCTTTAACCCGATTAAGGACTGCATATACATCAATCTTCTTTTAAGAGGAATCAATTACAAGGATTTAATTGAGAATCACTCTAACTCACTAAAAGAAATAGAAAGTGATAATTGGCTATTGGAAATGAATCAAAAGATGATTGATCTTTAATGAGAGAGGAAAATATAAAGCAAACTTGAAAAATGTGTAAGAAATTTGAAATTTCTTTCTTTGCTTGTTATCTCAACACAGTAGGACTACAAGTTCTCACATACATTTAGCAATATAGCTGTTCATACTTATGTGCTCACGAAGTCCTTATCCCACCTCATTAAAAGAGGTCCTTATCTCATAATAAAAAAGGGTACAATATATGGGTGAATATGCCAAAGCTCTACTCTTAAAATTTGAAATTATGAAAATATTACATTAAAAGGGATTGTCGTGTAGAATTGTCCTGACATATTTAAAGTAGTGAGAAGGGGATATTGAATATACAACACGAATATGAGGAATCTTATGATTGTTCTCTAACTAAACAGACTCCTCATCCAAGATCCCAAGGGAATTTTACAAGGTAGTCTACTTGGGACGGTCTCATCCAAAGCTGGAGTGTTTTACGGAAGGACCATGGAGGATGTCCTCTCTCACAATTTGAAGTTAAAAATAAGCATTTACAAACTTATAGTACTACCCACATAGGAAAAAAAATGAAAAAGGTTGGAGAGTTGAACTGATTGTTATAAGGAAAAAAAATGCTGAAATATGTGATCAAACAAATAATGCTACTTTAAAAATTTAACATATTTAATGCAAAGCATTATATACTAAATACAACATTTAACAAAATTAGTTTAACCGGCATGTGCTATTCACGTTGAGAAAATATTAATACTAAAACACTTGTATGTATTATGGTTATTTAATAATTATATACATATAAAAAAATTAAATTATTTACTGTGGAGCACAAGTTAGCTTGTTTAGATTGTATCAATGCTTTTCTAAATATTGCACTATGTGTCTAAAAAATATGGTTAAAAGTAGGAGATTATATATAGATATTTATGTAATTCATCAAAAAAAGTTGGATTAGCTGAAAGAAGAAGCTAAGTAAAAAAATTTAGGTTAAATTAATTGTTATTTAAATTTGAGTATGAAAATGCTTATCAAATAGAGATAAAAGACTTAGCCATTATAAATAATTTGACGCCAAATTTTTTATCAGATGCTTACTATTTACCTTAAGGTCTAGTGTTAATGTAATAGAATTTTGTGTTATGCAAAATTGATGGACAAAATATAATGAATGAGTAGTTTAAACCAATATTTATCTTAGTCTAAAACGTGATAATATATATATATATATATTTCATCTTGAGAGAGAGAGGTAGAATATATTTCAAGTTGAATTAGATTTTTATCAAATATCAATTGCTTATCTGAAAAGATGATAATTAATATAATTATGCATCCATAATATTATATTTTATTAAGAAATTTCAAGTGAGGCCTTATCCAATTACATATTTGAAAAAAATCTAATTAGATTTCTAATTTACGTTGGAATTATTATTTGTGTATCAAATTTTAAAACTCAAATAGTTATGATGATAGACTTGCGTTAACATGTATAATCTTTTGACAATTTCACCTTTCAGAATTATGCTGAATGATGATAGCCTTGACTAATAGCATGTCATGAATGCAAGAAACTGAGAAGGATCCACTGGACGGTTTTAGTATTTTTGTAATTTTCTAACTCAAAATTTTGTTATTTTCTAAAGAATATAGTCATTGCCACCTTCATGATTAGTCAGGTAAAATTGGATTGTTTACCTTAAGATGGTTTTTGCTACAACACTATCACTCTAAGGTAAGCTTAGTGACGTAAAATGGTATTAGTTGTATTTCTCTTTCTACTCTATTTACCTAGATTTATGTTGTTCGTCATGTTTGCCACTATTTTTTTTTATGTGTACTGGGATGTAAGTTCATGTTTATTTCATAAAATATACTTGGTTTTTTGCTATTAGATACATTTATGAGACCACGAGTATGAAATTCATTCCTAATATATTTCTTGCAGACGATAACTGGCCATGACAAGGGAGGCATTGCATTCTTTTGGAGTTGGTCATATTGGAGTACATTTCTTCTAACATGGTATTTAAATGAGCATGAGCACTTTAGACTTATGTGTACTTTTGCTTTCCTACTTGTAATTGTGTAGTAAAGGACCTGCATACTGGTTCTTTTGACAACCTAAGAAAAGAACTGTTACATTTGTGCACAATACTTCTTGCTACTATGAAGATGAGTTAGTCATAAATTATCTGCACATTCTCATTATAGTTGTTCCAAGAATTCTTGAAAAAATTCTATCTCAACCTCGATAGAAGAGGAGGCATATGAATAATACTTGTTTAATTATGTTTTGTTCATGTTTTCATTACACGGGCAGTTCAGGACACATAATATTTGAATGGACTACGCGGTGATAAAATGGATTATACAAAGTTATGTGTAGATATTAATATTTAATACATACTAATATGACGATACTTTAAAATGCATATATTGAATGCTATAGAATAACAAAAAATAGGAAAAAAAGGAAAAATTATGACAAACATTAACTTTCAGATATCGAAAATCACAATTCAATTGACAGTACCAAAAAAATTTCCGAACTGCAAAAGAAAATCATGATGAACATTTTGTTTTATACTTCAAACTCATTTTCTTTTGGTTGTTCTTCTTAATTAATCAATCAATAATTAATAAAGAAAGAAACATCTCTAGGACAACAAACTTTTAGAACTTATAATCGGGTTATGCCAGTTATACAGGCTGTAACTTTTAATAAACGTTTGTTAAACTCTATTTCTTAATTATCAATGCAATTATATTTGTCTTTGCTTTCCTTAATGTGTAGACAATACAACTTCCAAACTTCTTGATGATCGAGGGGAAATTTTCGCAACCCAAAAATTCAGCAGGCTCTACATGATATTCATATTCTTCTATTAGAATGTTTAGCGGTATATATGGACCACATAATTGGTCCGCATAATCCGCATAGATCGACTAACCACAAAGTGTGGGCGATTTCCCATTTTGAATGCGTTTACCCCCACATTTAAATATGCAGTCACATAGAAAGTTTTTTTACTTGTTCTGTTTGAATTAATCGAGTACTTTGAGGGCTTCATATATGAGTTTATCAAAATATAACTAAATCATGCAATGATTGCATGGTTAGGAGGGCTAGCCATATAGCACTGAAGAACGAGAAACTGATTTTATCACATCATTTATGGTCCTTGAGATTTAAGGTTAGCATTCCCTTAGGTGTGTCCTTTTTACGCAGAAAATGGTTCGTGCACCCATTTCTGTATTGATCTCTTTCTATAGCACCGCTAATCTAAATATCGGCCGCGAGAATGATATATCACTCGATATATCGTTTTGAAGATCTATCAATACGATATAAAAGTCCGATATTGGCTTATATCTCCGATATCCCGATGTCTGATATGAAAACTGTCCATCTGATAATTTCGATATCCGATATTTAGAATCTTGTATAGCACCACCTTTTCTCTCTAAAGATATCTGAAACAAAAGTTTAATCTCCTCTTCTCGTTCTTGCCATTTCCCATCTATATAAATCCTGACTCCATGTCCCTACCCTAACTCCATGCCTCGCTTAATCTTGGCCTCTCGCAACCTCTTTGATCGTTTCCCCCAATAATCCTTATCTGCACCTAATGGAAGTGGTTGAAGAACACATGGTCTAGAAGGGAGAAGTGGGTATGGGGTATTGTAACTTTGTCATTCTCGTCTAATGGTGCTTATTAAATGAGCACCTATCAAGTTTGATTTCAGCTCATGTCATTAGCAAGCTCTCATAAGGTGAAACTTATCGTTGTGGCTCAATGAGCCACCCATGAACTGATTTGATAAACAAACATGGTTTTAGTATTCTACACGATCATGCTAGTTGAATCCAATTAGCCAATCACCTATATTTGAACTTGAAATGGATATCGTATACGACAATTTATGGTGTAATATAGAAGGATATGTTTACGCACACTTCTTGATATGTGAATGTGAGGACTCTCTCTCTCTCTCCCTCTCCCTCCCCAATGCATGTGTATATATGTGAGGTCTCTCTCGCTCTCTCTCTCCCCCCCCCCCCCAGTACATGTGTATGTATGTGAGGTCTCTCTCTATGTGCACATACGAATGTGATGCCGCATGTACATGCCCTGTGCGTGTACATATGTATACATGTATCTGTATTTAAAGGCACACATATACAAGTATATGTCAAGTTTACATATGTATTATTTATGGATTGGTAGATTCACTCATGGCTTATTATCATTTTAGATTGATAGATACACACATATGGGTTATTATCAGTGTATCATTTTAGGTTGTGCTTAATATGTAGAAGGCATGGTGTCTCTTGCATTTGATATATTTATGTAGATCCATTTTAGATATATTCTCATATATGAGGTTACTGTTGTCTGTCTAAACAGGGCTGTCGTTCCTACTATTCAGGGTTATGAAGATGCGGGGGATTTCACTTTGACAGAAAGGCTAAGAACTAGTATCCGTGCAAACTTGGTCTTCTATCTAGTTGTGGGATCTATTGGCCTTTTTGGACTTATTCTGCTCATTATTATGCACAAGATTGGGTATTTTTTCATAAATTTCAACCAAATATTCACTGCCTGTTTGTATTAGTGTTGCATGTTGGAATCCTGTCAGTTCAAATGATATTAATTTGTTTTTCTATAATAGGTTTCTATTTTTTTTTGTTTGATGATGGTTGTTTGATATTATTCCTTCTGCCACTAGGACTGCTGTGTCACCAGTACTGCTGTGTCACGAACATTTAACTTTTTGCTATATGTGCTGGCTTTAATAGGCATAACTGCATATGCATATTCATTATATCAGTATGTATACTTAAATCTCGAGAGGATGAAAACCTATGAAGAAATGGATTGTATGCTTAGATTTTTGGTCTCTGGAGATTGGGATAAACTGCCACTTAGTGTTTTTTGACTTCTACTAGATAGTTGCACCACATTTCATGGACTCTCTATGGCCATTGGTAACCTAGAGTGGTGGCTAACCACTTATATGTGCTTATCAACTGCCACTGGCAAATCTAAAATTGGGGCACACAAGTCCAGTAGGTGAATGTTGAGTATATTACTAAATTCTGTCTGATTTATAATACCAAAGGCCTCTGCTTGCTGGAGTGAATAACGTAAGTCTAGGTTTTAGATCCATGTTTTAGGGGTTGCGCGACTGATTTGAATGGGATATTCAAGGGTTTTAAAAGAAACTATTCTTTGTTCTGAAGTGTGGTAAAGGAGATTAGAAAACTTGGTAAAGAAAATTTTATAAAAAGCTTTGGGCACTTCTGGGTGCTAGGGCCTGTCGCCCAGGTGACTAGTCTGGCACCTAAGCACCCACTAGACGTTTTTTCTTCTTCTCCCAAAATGTTGTTTTGAGGATAATTTCCATAACAACATAGTAATAAAAGAACTAATACCAAGAAAGTAGCAAACAACCATTACATAAAATTCGAGATTATGTTAATCCTTGCTTAAATTGCTTGATGCCACAACGACATGCCACAACTAATCCAATTTCAACATAGTTTTTATTTTTAAACTGTAATTAGATATGACCCTGCAGCAGCAGCTTTTTTTAAAAAATAAAAAAGTTAGCAAGTACCATTAGTCGGAGGAGAAGGAAGGAAAATGATGGAGTTGATGAATATAGATGAATGCAACATGAGCTAGGAGAAGGGAGAAGAAAGAAGCTATGAAAGAGAATAGGAGGGAGGTGAAGAAGAAAAGTAAGAAGTAGCAGCAGTAGAAAGTAAAAGAATTGAAAAAAAAATTCCAAAAAAAATTCCAAAAAAAATGAAATGGCATGCTTACCTGGGTTGCCAGGGGATATGTGATGCAGAACGAAGGGAAAATTAGGGTTTATGATGAGAATTAGAGAAGAAATTAGGGTTTTGGAGATAAATTTGGGATTTGGATATCACATCCAGGCGAATTGCATGCCTACTCTCTCATGAATTATTCAGAGGGAAAGATTTAGAAGAATAAAACACATGCTCTTAATTTTCTTAATATCAATCACTCTAATTAAAATCAAAGTTTTGCAATCATAATATATAGTAAATCCTAGTGCAACAAGATAAAAAAACTTCTAAAATTCTAATTAAATTCTAATCCAATTTAATCTTGATAAACTTGATCTTTATTTGTCTCTATCTATTCTCCGACGCTTAGAAACATTCATCATCAGTGAACGACGACAAGAACGAAGTCAAGCAAGTCTGGATGTAGGCGAGCAATCTTTCTGATATTTGGTAAATAATTTTGCCAAACCAAATACATGTAAGTAAAACATATATGAACCAAGTATCAACTATCTTGCAATTCCATGGCGGTGACAATCGTGAATGTAGAAGCAGAATGAGCTAGAAATTTGGTGCTGCAAAGAATGCTGTGCATAAAATTGGAGTTCGAGAATCAATTGGAATAGAACACCAGAGCACGTGTGGACCAATAACAATTAAGTGAGCATCAAGAGTGTGGAGTATCTGACTCTAAAAGGACCATAACAACCTCCTACAAAAACATGAAAGGAGTCATACGTTGAGTATGAACAACCTCTACGTTCCCAAAAAGGGAACCACATGGGTTTAATTCTAATCAATACGGATCCAGGTAGAAATACCTACATTCTATTATGTATCTGAAATAAACCTGTAAGCATCATCGCTGGATACAATTTGCCTACAGATATTTGCACGCAAACAATGTAGGAGGGGTGCAAATAAATCTATAGGTGGATTTGTCATGTTTATTATAGGACCTGAGTTTAGAGAATAGGGATATATACTTGATAAGTTCATGGTTCTTATAGACAAAATAGAGTGATTTATGACCTTGTTTTAGAGTTATTAACCCATTCTGTTATGATCAGAGGGACTCTTGGGTAGGGAATAGGTTAACACAATTTTCTTTTCATTAAAATAAATGTACAAGTGTTGGACTTTCCATAAATTTTAATATTTAGTTCAAATAACCTGGTTCTACCCAGCAAAATATGTGTAACATTTATATGTAGAACAACCAAATATGACCACTGTAACTTGAAAACTGACTAGGCACAATGCAATGCTGAATAATAGCATGAACTCTTATCAACCCAAGTGATGTCCGGGTGTGGGTGTGGTTTAGCTTTGAGGCCATCCTCTCAACAACTAATTTAGAAATGATGTTTATACAACTACCTCCATCAATCGTGGCTTTATAACACTTACGCTTGTGTGCGACATAGCTATGAACGACATTAGACCTACACCAGTACTCATCTCTAGATGCAGTATGTAAGTACCAACAACACGTAAATGTATACTTATTAGATTATCCTCAACATTACGAAAACTTGTTTGAGGTTCATAGGTTTCTTCTTCAATCCCATGTCCATCTTCATTGCAGACATCGCCTATCGACAAATTTTGTGTGGGACATTGATAAACAAAGTGATCTAAATCATGACATTTAAATCACTCAGTTTGTTTTGTAGCTAGTTTTGATGGCTCACTGATTGTTGATTGGAATATTCCACGGCTCTGAAAGTGGACATTTTATTGGAAGAAGTGTGCAAATATGCCGTAGTTGAGAGGGCACTGAAATGCATCCTCAATAGAATCTAAGGGTATGAGTAGTTCACGCTTGAGTTTAGGTTTGAGTCCAGTACAAAATCATGAAAGGATAAGACGACTATTTTTTTGAATATCACATCGCACTATGGGCTCATCAAACTTATACATATATCTGGTTATACTCATGTTTTCCTGTCTTACATTAGACAACTGATTAAGAAGGCGATTCTTAAAAATTGGAAGAATATATTTCTTTCTAATATCTTCTTTCAGCTTGAACCATATTTCAATTGGTTCATGTCGCTCTCTTGTTAACTATCTCTCAATAGACATCCATTATATTTTAGCTGATCCTTGTAGCTTTATCTTAGCAAAATGGACCCTTCAGACTTCTGGCATTCCAAACCAATAAAAAAAATGGTTCATGTCCGCTAATCGATCACAGAAACTTGGGGGCATAAGTGCGGTCAAAACAAGAGGCATCTACCTTGACTTTACGTGTATTTCATCATGTTGCTCTTCCTCAAAATTGTTACCTCTTCTAGTATTATGTTGTCATTCTGTCCTACTTTCATTTCTTTGACTATTTCGAGTGTGGTTGTTGTCCATTGACTCGTGTCTAAATTATCTAGACGTGTGATAATTACATCTAAGCTAGTTTGAAGTTTTTGCTTAGTGTTCATAATTTCGTCTAATTTATTCAAGACTTCAGTGAGATCCATGACTTTTCTAAATTTTTTATCACTATAAAGCATGCAATAACTATCCTATATGCAGTTGTAGTCAACCACACGGATACAACAACTAAGCCTGTTATTCCAAATACTTGGGGTAGGCTATATGAACCAAAAGAGAATCACGCCGGATCGGTAATAATGATAATCCTTCTCCATTCATTCCTATCGACAAATATGTTCTCATTTAAACCTTTAGAATTCATATATTTTCGTATCACCTCCATCCATGTTTTCTTCGGCCTTATTTTTGTTCTTTTAACTTGTCCTATGTTGATAAACTCTTCTCATCGAACTGGTGCATTTGTAGATTTGCGTTGCATATGACTAAACCATCGTAAGTGATTTTCTCGCATCTTCTCTTCAATGGATACTACACCTACCTTAGTGCAAATAGTTTTATTTCTCATTTTATTTCTCCTAGTATTGCCACACATCCAACGAAGCAAGCGCATTTCTGTTACACTTATTTTCTGTAAATGACATTTCTTTGTAGCCTAGCATTCCGTGCTATATAAATCCTAGGCAAAAACCCTAGGCATCATAATTAAATGCGTGACTAGATAATTAAAATAAGATACTCTAATGACTGAAAGTTACTATATACAAGGAAAATCAATTCCTATTTATGCAATACAATGCAACACACAAGGAAAATCTCATTGTAATTATAGGTAACAATAAATATTTAATGCGAAAAACAAACTTTGAGTGTAGAAATTATCAGACTAGATGATCATTGAAGTCAGAAGTTACCTCGGCATTGTAGAGTAGTTTACACTCGAGGAATCAAAGAAACTTTGAATCAAAATATATGATAATGAAGTTTTCAATATCTACATTTATTCATATGGCTGTGATCTCAAGTTTAGGATCAATTCTAAGTTAACTCAACCTCGTTGGGTCAACTCATTTTTGAACCTGGCTCTCATACCACTAAAATACCTGTCACGCCCCGCTCCCGATATACGGTATATGAGCACATATAGCAGGTACCGGCAACATATTCGATTTGAATATGCTAAAGCCTCAATTATAATATCATAGCCACAAAGAATAAATATACGTAGATAAATAAGCTGACATTCATTGAGCCATGAAGTTTATTACATAAAGAAAAAAAAACAGAAGGACGGTACTGGATAACTTAAGATAACATCCATTAAGAAATGATAGGTTCAAAAACATGAAAAGACTGTATTTAATTCAAACTAAGTACATGATAACTACTGATTTTCGGTCACTTCAGCAAAGTACTCTATGTCTTCCGCAGTAGGATCAATAGGGTTAAACTCAGTCTCTGGACATGCATATCCATGTCGTCAGATAGCGACCAACACAATAAATACAGAAAAATATGTGATGTAACAATTATGTCTAATATGGTAACAATGCAAATCTTAGAAAAATATTACATTCATAATTAATGATAATATTAAGTGACATAGGTTAAAGCAAATATCTTTTAGTATGGTCACAATTGTAGCAAGTTTATTTAGGATGTCATGTAATTGGAAAAGCTAACTGATGGGATACCACTGTTTCGATTGTTTCCTGTACAGACGCAGGAAATGGTCATATGGATTGTTCAGTGCTGAATCGGACCTGCCGTCAGGCAAACAAGAATTATAATCAGGTATGATCCAGCAAATCATTACGCACCCATGGTGTGCGAAGTATTCAGTTGTACAACTTAACAAGTTTACAGCCGAAACAGAGTATATTTCCATCATTCAGTTTTTCCCCCAACCCAGTGTCATTTAAGTATAGTACATGCATGTCTAAATTCTGGTTTTCATAACTTGTATATTGAATTTCGGGTACAATATTTCAATTAGATTTTGTTAATTTGTTAACAACATAATTTATAGAGTCCGTTCAGTTTATATTTTATTTAATAAATCACAATTGGTTATATTAAGAATTTACTGATTTGGGATATCATACAGATATCAGTTAGGCCAGTGTATGGATGCTGGGAGGTTTTCCGTGCATTGCACATTCCTTAATTAGAGAACCAGTATACAAAACAACTTTTCTAGACACCAATATAAAATGATATCGCAAACAGTATGTTTCCACGATTATAGCCTTTTTCATGATTTGTTAAAAATCTAATTATGTTCTGTAATTTAACAAGTATTCATTTAATTTCTAACAGTATAAAGAAATAACAGAAATGTCAATGATTGCACTTGTAATAACACATTTAGTTTCTACAAATTAAATTCTAACAATATAAAGAAATAGTATTTGTAATAACAAATTTAGATGATATAATTGAAGTAATATTTCTATAAGGAAAACTAGCATGTTTAGTGAGTCCAAAAAGAACTCACCTCGATTTGCGAAAGTCTACCAATTGGCAATCACACGGAGCAATTTACACATAAAATTATAATATATTTGTTAAAAATTATTCATCATAAATTCAGGTGATTTTTAGGGAATTTCTAATTTTCATAAAACACTTAGTATAGATTTTAAAGTTAAATAATATTAGTGTAGAAAATTAACTTCTAATGTTGTCCTAATAAGTTACTAGTTACATATTTTGTAAGCATTTGAATTGGTTAATTCTCATCGAACTACCATCTTATTTGCTTGGTAAGAGAGGCTTATAGGAGGTGTAAAGTGGGCTCAGCTGGATATATGCTGTATTAATACTAATTTTGAAGTCTATGTCAACAAAAAAAATATTAATATAATTCAACTCTTATGTGGTTATGTTTTTGTTTGATTTTATGTTTGTTGGATTTATTGGATAAGTTTAGCATATAAAGATTTGGGTTTAAATGATAAATTATTTTCCTCCTATTTTATTTTATTTTATATTTATTTTTGAGAAGAGTTTCCTAGTTGATTTATAGATAATGTTTTGGCCTAAAATTGTAGGATCACCCTAAATTCTAATTGAAATCAGTAAATGAGTTTGAATCCATCTTATTGGGTCTATAAGATGGTGGATATCTTTTATTAGGGTCGTTAGATAGTGTGTGAGCTAATCTTAGGGTCCAATTAAATAAATGCAATAGGAATTTAAGAAAGTAGTACCAATCTCAAATAGTAGAGTAAGAGAAGAAAGAATATAGGAGTTTCTTTGTCAAAACTTCGGCGAGGGCAACGACAGCGATCCGACGAGACACTCCAACAAAGTGAAAGGGAAAGAGATTTTTAGAGAATGAGTGTAAAATTGAATTTAGAAAAGATGTTGGATTTATATAGTGTTGGATTTAGAAGTTATAGAATGTGAAAAGTTTAGCGAGTTATGGAATTCAAAGGTTTTGATGGTTATAGAATTTAAAAGGTTTTGAGGGGTTATAGAATTTAAAAGGTTTTGAGGGTGAAAAGTTTAGCGAGTTATGGAATTCAAAGGTTTTGATGGTTATAGAATTTAAAAGGTTTTGAGGGGTTATAGAATTTAAAAGGTTTTGAGGGTTATAGAATTTATAGGGTTAGAAGAATGAATGAATTTGGGATGTTATAGAAGAGGGAAGATGAATAGTTTAAATTATTATGTTTATTTGTTTATTTATTTAATTATGAAAAAAAATTAAGGATTATTACAATATACAAGGAAAATCAATTCCTATTTATGCAATACAATGCAACACACAAGGAAAATCTCATTGTAATTATAGGTAACAATAAATATTTAATGCGAAAAACAAACTTTGAGTGCAAAAATTATCAGCCTAGATGATCATTGAAGTCAGAAGTTACCTCGGCATTGTAGAGTAGTTTACACTAGAGCAAGATATCTTTTAAGAGTCGTTGGGATCAGTATGGGAAGCCTGAAGTCAGAAATTCCAATGAAAATTTGCCAGAAAATAGTCCAAAATTAATATGGCTCCAGTATGGCTTTGGCAGCTGGAGCGGCTCAGGATCGGCTAGGACAAGCCAAAATGAGCTGTTATCGGCTCGGCTCAAGGTGTCGGTTTGGCTTAAGGTGTCGGCTTAGAGGGAAGCTAGCTTTAGTTGGCTCAAAATTAGCAGAGATTGGCTAATTCGGCTTCGACGGAGCCGATGGATTTTAGTTAGCTTGGGTCAAGCTGTTTTTCTTTTCTTCTCTTTTCTTTGTTTTCCTTTTTTCTGATATGGCTTTTTTCTTTTTTTCTTCCTTCTCTTTATTTGGTTTCCTTTTCTCTGATTTGACTTTTTCCCCCCGTTTTTTTTGATATTTATCTCAAGTCTAAAATAGTAAAAAACTAATTTAAAAAATGGAAGAAGAAGATGGTGGATTTGAGTTTTGATACCAATTTGTCGCAAAATGTAAAGGAAGTTAGGATTTATGGTGGGGAATTAGGGAAGAAATTAGCATTTTGGATATAAATTGAGGGTTTAGATCTTACATCCAGGAGAATCATATGCCAACTCTCTCACAAATCACTCGAGCAAGAGATTTAGAGTAACAAAACACATGCGCTTAATTTTCTTAATATCAATCTCTCTAATTAGAATAAGAGTTTTACAACAATATATATAACAAATCGTAGTGTAACAAGATAAAAATAAATCTTTTAAAATTGTAACTAAATCCTAATCCAATCTTTATCTTTTTTTTTATCTAGATAAACTTGATATTTATTTGTCTATATCAATACCGGTCATTGACTTGACCAATGGAGGAAATAGTGGCAACAACCGATGGAGGATTGAACAAAGAGGGGGTAGTGAGTATCAGGTGTGATTATTTGTTCACGAAGGAAACTAATATGTGCTTGGTTATGCATTTGTGGTTTTTGGACAACAAACATGTTGCTAGAAAAACAAGAGGGGTTTTGGATTGGACGCCAATACTGATTTAGGCGAAAAACCATATTTTAGAAGACGACTGAGGTGGTTTAAGCATGCAATTCTATATTTTTAGAGGCTATGGATCTAGTGCTGGATGGAGATTGGACAAAATCGATTGTGTGGAGAGGGTTTGGTATAATGCAACATGAATTGACGAGGATCGTGGAGGTCGGTGTTGATAGGTTTGATGGATGAAGGTTGTTTTCAGATAGTGCGACACATGGGTATGTATTTATTGTGTTTGTCTTCAAAGTTGGTTATAAAGTTTAGGTGAAGTGCAATATGGTTTAATGATTATAGTTGTTTAGTTACGATAGATTTAGATGGTAGGATACTTGGTTTGGAGATGGTGATGGCTTTTTATATCATTTTGAGAAGGTGGAGTATGGTGCATATGCATTTGTCTTTGAAGGTGGATGATGACAAAAACACTTGAGGATCTTCACATTGCTTGGGTTATCAAATTCGTGCTAAAATAGAGATTGTTGATTGGACGGATGTGTGTTATGTTAGATCCTAGAGGAGAAGTGTGAGGAGATACATTTTGATCCCAAAGAAGGATCATTTAGTATGTATAATTTCAAGGGAGGTTATTTAAAATTGTTGGGGTTGCATCTTGTATCAACTTGTATCAAGGGTCTGTGCTGTACTGTTATGTGATTTTTGATTCAGAGAAAGTTTGTTTTGTTGAATCTTTGAGAAGAATTATGAGGAAATATATTTAGAGTCCAAGGAAGGACCATTTGGTATGTTTAATTCCAAGGGAGGGTAGTTTAGTATTATTGGATCCCAAGGTAGGATTATTCGTTTAATTATTGGATACTAAGGGAGGATCGTTGAGTTGGATTCCAAGGGAGGGTTGTTCGGCATAATTGTTAATGGTGATGTAGATTCTGAGAAGGACTCTAGGGGGAGTTTGATTTCTTGATTGAGCATCTATTGTATTGGTATATTTGTTTGGATCTTAGGGGAGGATTGGTGTGGTTGGATTTCAAAAGAGAATTTAAAGAAGTTTGTGTTACTATTGGAGTGATTGGGTCCAAGGAAAAGCCCGAAGAAATATTTATGCTGTTTTTGCTAATTGGTTGTGTAGTCTTGTGAAGTAATTATGGAGATAAGTTCATCTTGATTAGTTGTGGTTAGTTCGATAATTGGTTAGTAGCTTCATTACTTGGTGATTGTTTAATGGTGGCACAATTTTAATTTAGATCTTTTAGAGCGAGTACCATTGTAACAAGCTATGAGTATATGATATATAATTATATACCCTAACTTGATTGGGGATTATGAATATTAGTACTTTTAGTGGTTTCTATATTACATGACGACGTTTAAAATTTGGGAATTAGTATCAGTTCGGCCTATAATTTATGGTATCGGAAAATCGGCAATATGGGACGAATTGATAGGTAATACCAGAAATATCATAAAGTATTGACAATATTGGCGATACCGACATTAGGGTCTATATCGTATCAGATACCTTAAAATCCGATATGTTATTCATGACACCCATTGATATCCACCAATATTTAAAACTTTGGTATTTATATTATCGGAGATTCTATTGTTAGTAGTTTCTATATTTGGTCACTTTAGCTATCTAGTCGTTCAGCCATTACCCTCGTTAATAATATTAAGAGTGTGTTTTTGGTTTTATAATTATCATGCTATTGGAGAGGAAGGCAAAAGGAAACTTCACGCGTTAAATAGGTCCTTTTGAATCTTCACACTGGTAACTTTGCTGCTTTAACTTTTTAGCTTTTATATAGATTGTGCACAAAAGAAGAAAAGCTAAAAACTGAGTGCCATCTACCTAATCACAACAAAAATCTGACCAATTGTGAAGAAACCCAATTATGAAATTAAATAGTACCTGGAACTAAAAATGGCATATAGAATTATGGTCATGGGTCTACAATATTATGATAGGTAATTCTAGAAATTAGATAACCCCCTTACAAGTCTAAAACAAACTTTGTTAGTTTGGAACATCCTCCAAATACTAACTTATGATTTGTTTCTCTCCAAGGCAAACACCAAACAGCATCAGCCTTCAGAAGTAACGCCAAGTAACCCCTTATGTCAACAACTTATGGTGTGCTTGGCTTGCCCATGAGTCCATCTTATGGCGATTTACAACGTTCTTCCTGTTAGATTCCATGACCTGATTATGCAGATGGGTCAGCGTTAAAACATGTGTTCAGGCAGTGAAGGCAAGAGACTACTTATCAGTCAGAAGTGGCAATGATAGGTGCGATGGATATCAATGGAGAAAGTAGTTGAGTTGATTCTATTATTACCACACTTTGCAGTTTTTTACACTGTATTGGGTCTCACTATCTCCTTCTTTTGACATCTAATTCTTCCATCCTTTCCATGAAACTTTTAGGGATTTCTTCCGAAGATTAAGAGGAAGACATCTTGTTTATAAAGAAATGAAAATGATAAAAAAAAAAAATTATCAAGGCTCTAAATTTATCGCAAAGAAATTCTACATAATCCAATTACTTGATTTGGATTCTTATAAAACCCCCTAAAAACTAATTTATCATCTGCTTTAGAAATCACCAAAAGCAGTTATATGGAAATTTATACTCCAAGATCAATTTAGATCCCTGTTTTTTCAGTGAATATAGGCCAATGGCTGAGGCTCCAATGGTTAGTATTAGCTATTGCCTGATTAGGCCTTTGCGTACTTTGTGCAAACTGGAGCGAATATACAAGTTTTATTCTGTTACTTCCCATGTAAACATGTGCATGCTTTGTACATCATTTCTTGATAAATAAGAAAATTTAGGCTCCTTTGTGAGACAAATTACAACCATGAAGGATCTGTCACCTTCCAATAGCAAGATATTAGGGGGAAAGCCACAACCTCTGCTTGCATATTAGCTCAATCTAAAATCTTGAGAAAAGGTTCCATTTTTAGTATCCATACTGCCACTTTTGAGACCTTATGAATTATTCATCATATAAACACAAAACTAAATCAGATAGAAATATAAAAGGTTGACTATACTTCTCATGCATATTATCAAGAAATGATGTACAAAGCATGCACATCATTTGTGATTTGGGACATCATCCAAATATTAACTTATGATTTGTTTCTCTCCAAGGCAAACACCAAACAGCATCAGCCTTCAGAATTAATGCCAAGTAACCCTTTATGTCAACAACTTATGGTGTGCTTGGCTTCCCCATGAGTCCATCTTATGGCAATTTGCAACGTTCTCCCTGTTAGATTCCATGACCTGATTATGCAGATGAGTCAGTGTTAAAGCATGTGTTCAGGCAGTGAAGGCAAGAGACTACTTATCAGTCAGAAGTGGCAATGATAGGTGCGATGGATATCAATAGAGAATGTAGTTGAGTTGATTCTATTACTGCCATGGTTGTGAGTTGTGACCATCTCATCGACTTTGCAGTTTTTTACACTGTATTGGTTCTCACTATCTCCTTCTTTTGACATCTAATTCTTCCATCCTTTCCATGAAACTTTTAGGGATTTCTTCCGAAGATTAAGAGGAAGACTTCTTGTTTATAAAGAAAATGATAAAAAAAAAATATCAAGGCTCTGAACTTACTGCAAAGAAATTCTACATAATCCAATTACTTGATTTGGATTCTTATAAACCCCCCTAAAAACTAATTTGTCATCCACTTTAGAAATCACCAAAAGCAGCTATATGTAAATTTATACTCCAAGATCAATGTAGATCCCTGTTTTTTCAGTGAATTTAGGCCAATGACTGAGGTTCCAATGGTTAGTATTAGCTATTGCCTGATTGGGCCTTTGCGTGCTTTGTGCAAACTGGAGCAAGTATACAAGTTTTATTCTATTACTTCCCATGTAAACATGTGCATGCTGTGTACATCAAGTCTGAGTTGATTGTATATGGGAGGACTAATGTACTGATGGTCATATATGACTATGTTAGCAAGTACAAAAATTGTACATGCTATGATATAAGATTATTCTGAACCTTTAAAGTTTTGATTTTTATATCCTTGTTTAACTTGTTTTTAATTTTTGGTTAATAATGCCAGAAAAAGCATGGTCCATATGGATTTCTCATGTGCATGACATGTGTATTGTACTAGTATTGCATAATAGAAGTAATTCCCCAAACCATATGGACCTGAAGTGGGTTCAGTGGTATATGTCATTAGACTTTAGTTATGGTTTGTTGAGGAAAGTTGTAATTTACAGAACATTGTACAAAAATGTTGGAAATAATAATTGATTTAGAAGTAGATAAAAGTGATTGAGTGATTTTAACATCTAAAAACTCAATATATTTAAGTACATATGTTGTTAGTTATGAAATTTAACTTCTTTCATATCAATGTGCTGTAATGAAATTTGGAGTTAAATTTTGAAATAGTATAAAACTTTTGCAGAATCTTAATTATCCTTTCAAGTTAGCTATATGATGTTAGATGTTTTGGATCAGGTGAAGTGTAACTGTGATATTTGTAGAAAGATATTCTTTTTTCTCAAGTTTTTTTACCTCTGGCAGTTGTTATTTATGTTTCTAGTTTCACATGAAAGCTAAACAAAGTGGTCCAAGATCCCTGACCGATGAATTTCTTATACTGCAGGAATAGAGGTATCTTGGGCTTAGCCATGGCTTGCTCAAATACCTTTGGGCTTGTGACTGGTGCTTTTCTTCTTGGTTTTGGTTTGAGTGAAATTCCAAAGAGCATTTGGAAGAATGCAGATTGGACTAACCGTCAAAAGTTTCTCTCCCATAAAGTTGCAAAAATGGCTGTAAAGCTAGATGATGCTCACAAAGAATTTTCAAATGCTATTGTAGTAAGTAATAATCAATGAATTTTCTGGGATTTCATTGTTGGGCATTTATCTGATATTTCAGTTGTACTTGTTTCTTTCAATTATTTGTTTTAACTGTACTGGCTAATGATTGGATTACACGCATATCCACCCTTGCTTTGCTGTTTTGGCAAAAGTAGCAAATATCACTATTTAAGTCAACCTCTTTTACGAAATATATTGATTGTTCTTGTCATTGAGAAATGCTGTTAAGAGAAGCATGCTGTGCTGTCTTAGAGCCTCTTTCCCTCTATGCTCTTACTTTTTGTTATTAAGTTCATTAAAATATAGATACTGGAGGAAGTTCAGCCCGAGAAATTTAGTTGCAGATGTAGCCTCTCCATTCATAAATTCTGTCCATGACTTTAGCTCCTTACAAACAAGTGGCAATGGAAATCTGTTAATAATGAAAATTGTCTTCTTATGGAAGTATTTTACTTTGTTCATTCTGCCTAGTATTTTCTGAATCTAATAAGACTTAAATATTAGGACTCCAGTTCAACTAATCTAGCATTTCATCTTTCAGCTTGTAATTGATCATATGGATTCCTAATGAGGCTAGCTGATTGATGATGCTAGGAATACATATGTTTAGAGTTGCGCATTGACTCACATCTATAATTCTGGGAGCATTTTTCCCCCTATTTTCTGCAACACATTTCTTTATTGCTTTAACGGACTAGAAGAATAGGGGCATTGATTTGTATATGAGAATCTATTTTTTTTTTTTTTTTTTTTGATATGTTATAAATAATTGGAAGCAAGGTGTTTCATTCAAACCACAAGCTAATAGGTTTTTTGTTTAGCTTTATTTGTTATTATTTGTTAACTTTTCATAACTTATTTCTTAATTTATTTCTAAGAAATATTTTATTCTGGACAAGGGAAACCTTGTTTTCTTAAAGAATTTTCCTTCTTCTTGCCCCCTTGTGTGGAGACTTCAGAGTTGGGGAAAGTTTTGAAATCATGAACCCAAATAAGTACTCTTTGGATTTTGACCTAGAATATTGGACCCATATTGTACTATGGTTGGCTTCAGATACAGTTGGATCCAAGTTCTAAGATCAGAAGTATGATCTGATATTATACTAGTAATGGAAGCAAATTTAGACAGACAGTTCTCTTTTGGGAATCATGAATTAAGCGATGTTGCTTTAATCAAGTGTTGTTCGCATATAGATAAAATTTTGTATAAAGGAGGTTTTTTTTTTTTTTTTTAATTTGATTAGATTCTACTGCAGTGATCTACACTTCCTACTTTTCACGCATAGAAAAAATCAAGTGTTAGACAGACAGTTCTCTTTTGGGAATCATGAATTAAGCGATGTTGCTTTAATCAAGTGCTGTTCGCATATAGATAAAATTTTGTATAAAGAAGGTTTTTTTTTTTTTTTTTTTTTAATTTGATTAGATTCTACTGCAGTGATCTACACTTCCTACTTTTCACGCATAGAAAAAATAATGGGTTATAATGTTCATTTCCTCGTCCATCAATGGGATAAAATGTTTTTTTTTTTTGGGAATCGTCAATTTTGTATCCTCTTCTTCATTGGAAGTGAAAACAACAACATAACCCATAATTTTTGGTACGTTTGAACAATGGAAGTGACCACCATGGGGTCCCATTTTTCCTTTTTTTCTTTTTTTCTTTTTAAAATAAATTGGGGTAGGGGGGAGTTTTTGCCTTTTTAGGAGGAGATTTTCCTTATGCAACTTGGTTACCCACTAATCCTTTATAATAAAGTTAGGGCGAAATAAGTTTCATAATGAATCCAAATCTATCCTCGGATTCAGCTTCAAATGCCCCTGTCAGATTTGGATTTGGAGTTGCATAGATTTATCCCGACTCAGATACCTTTACAGCCCAAGGTGCCTCTTATTTGTTTATTTTGTCATTTTCTCCCTGTCAGTGGTGGGGGTGCTGATCTTGAGAGGGTGGGGGAGGTGCTGAAAACTGTTTTTTTTTTTCTTGGTTACCGACATTGTAGTCGTCTATATCAGATAATTCTGACTTTTCGTATGTGTTAAACTACATAATACATTGGAGCATAGCCTATTTGGATCAATCATTTGAGTGGAAATGCATTATGAGATTTAGTCTTCGCATGCGTGGTACAGATTCTTAGGGCACTTTATGAACAAAATCATCTTGTTATACTTTAAAATGACACAAATGCTCGATGTTCTATATCTGCATCTGTCCTTGAAACTTTTGGGTAAATGGTGAGGTTTCATCTGTTCCCTTATATTTCATAAATGAATTACAGGAAAGAAGATAAGAGGTATAGAAAGTCGTAGGTGGATGAATTAGGAGGGAAGGGAGAGAAGCATATTTTTGTATTTTGGGAAGTAGTAGGTGGAAGAATTAGGAGGGAAGAGAGAGAAGCATGATTTTGTATTTGGGAACTTAATTAAAGTGATCTTCATATTATTAACTTAACAATTAACCTGCATGTCCATGTATGAGTACAAATATATTGCTCTGAAACATTTATAGATGCTTGTGTAGAAATATATTTGTGAGAGCAAGTATAGTATTATGACATGATTCTATGTCACCTTTCTAGACCATTGTAATTTTCGCTTCAGTTAGAAACTATGTTATGCCTGTGTATCATATGTCAAGTGATTCTGTATAAAAATCTGTTGGAGTTGTGATAGAGATTTGATTAGAATTTGATTAGATTTGGTATTATCTTGTTGTATTAGGATTTGATTAGATTTGATTAGAGATTTGGATAGATTTGGTATTTTGTTACTTTAGAATTCTCTATATATATGACTTGTAAAACCCTATTTTGAATATAGAGTGAAATATTATTTTTTTTGAGAGTATGTGATTTGCTTTATCAAATCTTTCCTCGAGTGATTCGTGAGAGAGTGGGCGTGTGATTCGCCTGGACGTGAGGTCCAAAATCCTAATTTATCCTCCAAAATCCTAAGTTCTTCCCCAATTCCCCACCACAAACCCTAAATCGCTTCTGTCCTGCGTCAAATTGGTATCAGAGCTCAAGATCCATATTTTCAGGTATCAGAATCCAAATCCATCTCCATCTTCTTATTTTTTTTTATTTTTTTATTTTTAGATTTGAGAGAAAAAAATCTGAAAAAAAACTATAAAAAATCTGACAGTAGATCAGATCTGAAAAAGAAAGGAGCAAGAAAAAAAAAGAAAAAGAAGAGAGAAACAGATAAAAAAAAAGAGAAAAAAAAATCGAGTGAAAAAAAAACAAAGAAGAAGAGAGATAAAAAAAAGAGAGAAAAAAAATCGAGTGAAAAAAAAGTAAAAAAAAAGAGAGAGGAAGAAAAAAAAAAAAACCAAATTTCCCCTCTCTTCCTGCAGCAGCAACAAGCAACAGTTGTTCTAGACTCGTTAAGGAGAATCCAGACCTGTTAAGAGTTTTTTGGGTGATTGTGAAGCCATTTGAAGCCCGGTTCGCATCAGATTCGAGATATAATTGACACATTCCAATTCTGGTATTTTCTGAACTTGATATGGGATTCATATTTTGTGGAAAATATATCAATACTGATGTCGATTTCAAACAAGTAGAGTGTGATATATATGATGCAGTCCCATATTTTCATGGTTATAATGATCCTAATGGTTATGATAATTGGAAAAGCAATTTGAAGCAATTTTTCCGTTACTTTCCGTTGACTTCAGAGCAAAAATACAATTATGCAAAATTAAAGTTGGTTAGAGAAGCTTCTGATTGGTACCTCAATAACTATAAATCTCGTCCAATTTGGAATCGTTTACAGTTTTTTCTTCGTGCACGGTATGCTCCGCATCTTGTCTTTAAACAATATTCAAAGTGTGAAGGATATGGACACTCTGCTTATCAGTGTCCTTCTATCAAATGTCCGGCATGTGGAGAATTTTGGCATTATGAGTATGAGTGCCCTAAAAAGAGTCCAGATACCGATATATCCGCTTTCGAGATTTTAGGCGATGAGACCGAGTCCAACATACAATTTGCCATAGATCCAAAAGTTGATGATTCGATTTTTCTGCCAGAGCCAACTACAGAAATATTTATTTGCCCTGTTCATGAGGATCGTGTTTTCAGTGACTTTCAGCTCATATTCCAAATTCTTCATTTTCTACGGAAGCGCAAGATTTTGACTTCTCTCCAAACCTTCTATAATTGTTGCTGTCGCCACCATGGAAATGTCAGATAGCATACATTTGGTTTCCAAACTGTTCGATTTTCTTATATTTAGTTCGGTGGAAAGGTTTGCCAGATTTCGAGAAAATTGACCAATTTCAGTTGACCGTGCTTGACTTTCTTTTTGTCGCTATTCACCAGGTGGTGAATATTTCCAAGCGCGGGAGAATTGATAGAGATTTGATTAGGATTTGATTAGAATTTGATTAGATTTAGTATTATCTTGTTGCATTAGGATTTGATTAGAGATTTGGATAGATTTGGTATTTTGTTACTTTAAAATTCTCTATATATATGACTTGTAAAATCCTAATTTGAATATAGAGTGAAATATTATTTTTTTTGAGAGCATGTGATTTGCTTTATCAAATCTTTTCTCGAGTGATTCGTGAGAGAGTGGGCGTGTGATTCGTCTGGACGTGAGGTCCAAAACCCTAAGTTCTTCCCCAATTCCCCACCACAAATCCTAAATCGCTTCCGTCCGCCGTCAAGTTGTGAGTCCTAAATTTTAACCAAGAGGGGAATAGCTATATCTTCTATATCAAAAGAACTTTTTATATAATTTTTCAAGCAGTGCATGGCTTGATGGTGCCTGACACGTGATCATTAAGACTTTTCGAAAGTGGACACACATGTCACTCCGGGTTTTGGTTCCTTAAACTTGACATGGCTTTGATGTGTTGGATATGTGGTGGACAAGTATTGTGCAAGTATTGGTGTCTGATGGTGTCGAACATGAACATGAGTCTTTTTGAATTGTCCGTGCTTCATAAAAGTGATACTCCTGATGTGGGTTGTTTTATCTGACCAATTGGAGTACATCATTACTATGCATTTCTAATTTTATGGACTTCTAGCTATCTGCTATAGTTTTTCCATTTCAATGCTCCAAGTTACTGCACATTTGTTAATGGATTCAATCTTGATGTCTTAGCAAATTAGTCATGTACTTTTCATCTAATATTTTTTAACCTTTAGCCTGTCAATTCCTATATCTTATTTTTGAAAATCTTATTTATATCTTAAGTGCCATATATTTCAATATCTGTATCTCACAGATAATCAACATGTCTTTTGTCAGGTAGCTCAAGCAACATCCAAACAGATGTCAAAACGCGATCCTTTGAGACGTTACATGGATGTTATCGATGATATGGTTCTTCAAGTGGTACTTCCCCATTGCAAAATTCATATTGTTGCTTAGGAACATAACTGTTACAGAAAAACTCAATATTTCTGTTATACAAATAATTTTGAAGTTCTGTTTTTTTACAGTTCCGAGAAGATCCATCTTTCAAGCCCTCAGGGGGTAGATTGGGAGAAAAAGATATGGACTATGATACAGATGACAAATCCATGGCTGAACTTAGACGGCAGCTCAGGAGAGCTCGTGAGGAGTATTACAGATACAAAAGGTAATATTTTCCAATCTACTTACTGTACGGAATGTATAGGTTAAGGATTTGAATCCAAAATATTTTAACCTTTCAGAGGATGCAGTCCTTAAAGATGCATTGATGTGCCGATAATTTGATGGTAGTCTATATTATTTCCATGCAAACTCATGATCATCATCTTAGCCATTTCCCATCACGGTGGGTTCAAGTAAGAGCATTGGCTTCCAAAAATATTGACTAAATTATACAGCCAGCTGTGCATCTTAAGTGAGCCCAGCAGGTTGGTGCCATATTTCTAATGAGGGAAGTATGTGAAAAAGGTGTTACCATCCTAGAAACCAGTTGGGATATCGGGAAGCCTATCTGATTGGAACAACCCTCCAACAGTAGAACCAGGAGACGGTCCTACAAAATTCTTCTAGACTAATAAGAGTATAAGAGGGTTTAAGGTCTGAACTTTTGCTATAAGATATTGTCAACTCTAATATAAGCTGAAGAAGCTATATGTACATGTAGTACTTTTGTACATTTATCCATTCAAATGTACTTGTAGGTTTATATGAATACGTGTATGTGTATGTGTATGAGCAGATGCATGCATGTATATTTGCCTACATGTGTTTCCTGTATCTGTGTGCATGCATACCATACCTTCATCTCTGTACACACATACATACGCATCTAGAGCTATATTCATATTTACATGTATATGGGCAGTCCATCTATATACATACATGTGCATGTCATGTGCATGCTGCACTGAAATAATTATCTAAATTCACTTTTAAGTTTGAGCTCTGTGGTGTATCTAAACTTTTGCAGTGAATATATGACTTGTGTCATGGAGGCCTTGGAGCTGGAAGATACTGTAAAAAACTATGAGCGCCGGGATTCAACTGGATGGTTTGACCTGTCTTTGCTTTTCTCTCTATGACTATTACCACATTCTTCTACTTAAATTCGTAGGATGTATCTGTTGAGATCCTTTATCAAATATGTTCCTGAGAAAACATCTTCTGTTGCACGTTTATTATTGCTACACTCAGAACGTCTTTCCAGATTTTATCGTATCTGGATTTGAGGATTTATTGTTGGTAAAGGGCACAAGACAGCAGATTTTACAAAATCAAGAATTAGAAAACTGGAAATTATAACTTTCTATGGAAGGATATATTGAGATATTTAGTTATTTACATTCTGTTATAATTGTTAAAGAGCAAGACTCATCTAATGGTGGAACTTGGAAGAGAGATCGTTAACAATGTTTTAAATATCGGCCAACACCAATATCATGAATATCATATGGGATTATGTGATATTCATTATTATATAGACTGTAATATCAGTATGCACTATTGCTGTTATTTTTGATATGATACGTTTGGTATTTCCAATTTCTGATACCGTAAATTATCAACATACTTGGTTTATAGCAAGTTTATAATTGTGGAATCAGTGTCAGTTTCAGCTGATGGTTTATGATATCAGAATTGGCAATATACGGCATCTTATTGGCAGTATCAAATATATTGGTAATATTTTAGCAATATTGATGATATCGATATTGTTATTATAAGGTCGTGTTTCATATTGGTACCTCAAAATTTAATACGGTATCTATGGTTATCAGCTGATATTTAAAACTTTACTTTATATTCTAGAAGAATGTGGACACAAAACTTTAGTACTTATATTTTGTTTACATTTGATTCCAATAAGAGAATTTAGTAAAAGCTGTGTGCATCCAGGGAAGGTAAAAGTAGAGAAATAGCATAATTTGATTTTTGACATTTTTATAACAGGTTAATGATTTGTGAGGGATTTATAACTAGTGGGGCAACATTTAATTCTTTTTTCCAGCATAGCGTGGACAGTGGAAGTGCAGAGTTTAAAAAATAGTTAATGGGGCAACATTTGATGAACAAATATAAGATACATTTATTCACTTATTACATAAGATTGTTAGGTACATGAACTTGTATTATATATATTGATAAATTTGGAGGAAACCAGGACATGAATTATGTTTCTTGTTTTAGTTTCAAGCCTCCCTCCCTCCCTCCCTCTCAGTTGATCAATTAGATAAGGTTAATGACTCCTTCTTTTCTTTTCTATTGATCTTTTAAGGCATTTCTTGAAATTAGTATTTATTGTTGTTGGCTGAAACTTAATACTACGAAAGAAAGCTTTTATAGTGTACTGTGCTATGGTCGCAATAGGGATGCAATTGCTAAGGAGATTCTGGGCTTTTAGTTATGAGCAAGAAAAAGTCAGAAGCGCCCAATGGCTGTCCAGATTTTCAGCAGATAGGAGAAAGCAGCTAAAGGGGCAGATTTACCTGAGACCTCCATCTCCAAGCAAACATCCATCTCATAATTCCACAAAAATAAATTACTAAATTGATTTTCGTTCTTTATATACGATTTAAGGTTTGAAAGATGATGATAAAAAAAAAACTAGCTAAACCATTCTCCTAATCCTCCCTGACATCTCATCCTTTCCCGGACTCTGGGTCTTAGTTAAACTGACTAAAATAATAAAGAGATTTTTTCTCAGTGTAAACAATAAGATAAATCCACCACAACGAAAATAATATTCTAATCCTAATTGAAATTAGTTATTGTGCCATAAACGCAGATAATACCCAAAATTAAGAAATATTTAGAAGGGCATAGAACCCTCTATAAAGACTGAAATAATCAACTTAAACGAGGTGTTTGAGATTTGTGTTAAGAGTAAACAACCTTTTGCTTTTGTGATCATGAGCCCCCAAAGAATCGATCTGGAGGCCTGGTGGTATAGGTTGGCTAATGGCTGAAGCTCAATTTCTTGCTTCTAGGCCTGACTCGCATAATTTGTTGAGCCTTCAGAAGACCAAGACAATCTGCAGCATGTGTCCATACATTTAGCATACAATTTGAAGCAGCTTAGAGATGTTATTAGTAGAGCGGAAAGCTTTGATATTGATGTTATTAAAGTTTTTTTTTCGAGATTCTAGCTTTGAGTTAAGATTATAGATCTTGATATTAAGTGCAAGACTAGAATTTCAATTTCCATATTCATAAACAAAAAGAGCAGGAGACAACCAAGAGCTAGAAGAGTGGCGTTTTTAGATAAAAATGGAGAAGCAAGAGAACCGACAAAAGAGGCTTCCCGATAGTCCCTTCCATGGTCTCTAAAATAGTGAAGAATGTGAGAATGTGGATATATTTGCATTAAGATAGAGGATTTTGTAGTCAAAGTGGATTTGACTTTAGGAATTTAGGAGCAAGAATAGTTTACTATTCGATTGAAAGGGGTTGCAATATTAGAAGGAATGGGTTTAGAAAATTTACTGGTCAACTAGGTTGAACCTTTTAGGGGCCAAGTGGGTTAAAAATTTGTTGGCCTTAAACTGAAAGGAAGAATTATATTCTTGAGCTTACGTATTTGGGGAAATAATTTAGAGGTCAGAGATAGTCCAAATATTTGGAATTGATTTTCTTTGATTTCTTTACATGATGTGTAGAATTCTTGTGCTAGTAGCTCAATGAAAGAGGGAACCATGATGAAAATAGGCCAAGAAAAAATGAAATATAAGAAAGGAAGAATGAATGAAAACTCAAGAAGATAGAATACTATTTAATTAGTGTCTATGATTTCCTGATGTTCTCTCCATACTTATGTAACAACAATTATGTTATGTCAGTAAGAATTATATGTGTGTGTGTGTGTGTGTGTGTGTATATATATATATATATGTATATATATATATATTATATGGCTAATCATAATAACTATCTTTGTAGTATGGGGATTGTAGCACTTATAATCCCTAGAGAATTTTATTTGCATTGAGATTTCATGAAACTTGAACTGTGTGAGAATACTGTCATTTTAGACAGAGTGTGCACTCAATGTTGGTAGAAATGTCCAAATTACCCTAATTTAAACGAAGTGGGAGTGTTGTTGGAAAAAGAATCCATAACCATTCCTTTCTTTCTGCCTTGTTCAATAGGTGACTTAACTGAAGATTCTTGAATTGGTGGTAAGCTTGGCCGAAACTGCCACTGCCAAGGATTTCAGCATCATTGAATCCGTCAGTTCCTATATAGCACCTATATAGCGCTCGACATAGCTGAAGATTCTTGGATTGGTGGTGTCAGCCACCTTGCTGTGGCCTTCTGCTAACATCGGGGAGATTCTCAAATCGCAAGGTGTTCTAGTGGTGGATGGAGGCCCGGTCGTAGGTGAAGCATGGACACATGTCATGCCACTGCCAATTGCAGAACCAGTGGCGGAATCCACAGATGATTGCGGAGACCCTACAACCGATATTGGTTTTCTGGTGTTTGCAAGGCTCTTTGGGGGACGGGCTCAAACGCGATCACGTTGGAGTCGGTCGGTAGGATGAAGTAGAGATGACTGAGAGCCATGGTTTTCCGGGCCAATTACATGAAGAAGAAGCTAAAGGGTTCGGGGGGAATAGTTGAGATTGAGTTGATATAGAGAAGGAGAAGAAAGAGTAGAAGAAGTTTGGTAATGAAGCCTTGTGTTTTTATTAGATGGTATGTGCGGCTGATCTTTGACTTGCTTGACGACTGTTTCTTTGGTGAGAGTGTGCGCAGGTTTAAATTTCTCGCATTTATATCACTAACGCAGGTAATTGGGGAAGACAAAGTCACATAGTCACACGATGTTCAACTTCTGGAAGGGAATTATGCACACTTGATCTCTGCAAATCAAGCTTGCCGAAATCGTGTGGGGGCTGTGTTAGCATGTTGGCTGGGATTGAATCAGGAGGTTTGATTAGTATAAACATAAAAGAAAAGAGGGTATTTTCGGGTTTAAAGAGTTTTGGTATACTTTTAATCAGAGTAACTATGATCTAATTCAGTCAAGTTTTATGGAATGTAAGTGCGAATAAAATTCTCCGAGGGTATAAGTGCTACCCCCCATAGTGCATGGATGGTTTTTGTTATTAACCCATGTGTTATATATATACACACACACACACACATACATGAAACATAAAAAAAGTGTCAATTCTAAATTTTTATAAAGATTGAATAGAAAAATATATTGAATATAATACCTTCATCATGGGACAACTTATTATATAGCGACCCTTTTCCTTACAAAAACCTCAAGTTCGTTTCTTTTTATTAGCTTTCTTTTGTGCTAAATCAACTCCAGATTTTATTCTACTAGCTTGTGGTAGTTGACTCTTTGTAACAACTGGTCTGTTGGGATCACGAATAGAACAGTAAATTAAGATGCTTGCTTTGGAGAAAGTAAAATGGATCAAATAAGCATTCTATAGCTACTGTCTTGAACATCAATACTTTTACCATTCTCTTCAAAATTTTCCCTTTTTTTTTAAATCCAACTAAAAATTATCAAAATCCTAATGAAATATATCCTCTAACATTGCCCCTTCAAATGTTTTATTACATTTTGCATTGAGCGCCAAATGCTTTATGATGGAAAGTTGATCTTCATTATTTGAAATGTAATTTCTGACTACTCTGTTAGCAACATGTCTAGCTGCAAATATTTATTACTTCATAATATACTGTGAAGGAAAAACGACCATTTGTTTCTGTTGTAAAATGTGTAAACAGTGCTTACGTAGTATTCCTTCAGTTTCGAACTTAGTGCAAGTGCAACTAACTGATCCTTTTTCATTTGAATCATCAAAGATAATGATATTACACTTTTCATTTTTATTTTCCTTTTTAACATTCTTTGATTAAACCATGTGCTAGTAGAACCATTATTGGCTAATTTTTTTTTCTGAAACATGGAATTACTAGCTTGAAACTCCTGTAGGAAAATATCAAAGATATTTCTGTGTTGCATTCCCTAGCTTGCTTTTCAAGTGGATTGGTAGAACTCAACAAAGAAATCGAGTTTGTACTCTTGAAATCTTTACGAAGTTCGGATTCTCAACGATCGCTTACCGCCTTATCATATTGTTTTACGAAGTCATTCTACTCGTTTGTGCATTGACATAATCATCAAAATAAGCATTAATTTCCTCACTTCGTTAAGTGGATGTCATGCCCACAACAAATGTATCTTTTAGAAATAAAGGAACCCAATTATCATGGAAATTATACAAACAGTAAGCCAACTTCACTCATCATGATTATACTTGCCCTTCATTTCCTTCGAAAGCTTTTCAAAATCATCTTTACCAGTAGACCAATACTATTTATTGTAGTTTATAGAAACTTTCTCACTGTGAAGAATCCTTTCTGATTGAAGATTTGTTATGGCATTCTGCTGAAGGTGCCACGAACAAAGACGATGATGGGTGCTAGGAAAAACTTTATGAATTGCGATACACATAGTTTTGTCTTGATTCGTGATGATTGTTAGGGTGCTATACCCGACATGCATCTTGGCCAATGAGTAAACAACCAAGTAAATGTCTCTTCGGTTTCATCCGCAAGTAGCGCGCACCCAAAGTGTCGATTGCTGATGATTGACACCCATAAATGGTGCAAATAGCAACTTTAAATTGTTTGTTTTTAAGTCGTATCAAATGGACCACATCCCCAAATTGTAAATATTAAGTCCTTGCTCTTCCATTTGCCCAAAATACACTTCTCATCGTGTAATCACAAAAGAAAGCAGTAGTTGCAAATCGCAAAATTTACCCCACATGCGAAATAGAATGGAAAGTGCCGGATATATTGTTCCAATGGGTTAAAATTTTGCACTGTAATGGTGCTCAAAAACTCCATTAGGAATAGAGTGGAACTGTCAGTGCGAAACATGTGTTTGGAATGTAAAATGGAATGGGCTAATTTTGGCATTTAAGATGGCCCGAGTCTCCAAGCATGGTATATTGGCGAACATAGACGGGGTAGAATAGTAGTGCATAGGAATTGAGTTTTCCTGTCCTGGTTTTTGCTATGTTCTTTGTGATACTATTGTAGGAACATTACCTGAAATGTGGTGGAACCATGTACACTTTGGTGAGCCAATTAAGCTATTTGATGTTGATGTTCTTTTCTATTTTTTTTTTCCCAACAGTGGTTGGGGGAGGATTTCTTCTTTTATTTTTTATTTTGTATTTGGTTTCTTTGTATGCACGTTGTTTATGTTTTTTAATCTATTTACTATTATCATTTTTGGACTGGTTGCAAGGGTTTTGGGGGGGGGGGGGGGGGGGGGTGGGATGTGGTGGTGGTAATATTTGTCTAATGTCCACTCTTACACCTAATTTATAGTACAAACTACAAAGTTTGTCGCCTCAGAGAGTGGATCTTATGTCATCTTTGAGGTAGAACTGTATTGTTACCACATTTTTCCTTGCTGCGGAAGAAACCTTAAGGACTGTTTCATCCTTGTCTGTGTGACCAATTGGATAAACAAGGCCTCAAAATTCCCAGCTTTAGGAAATTAGGCGTGAGAAATTAGATGAAAACATTGGCAAGCTTCTATTTTCAACAACCAGCAAGTGTCACTTTTTATATGTTTTGAATTGTTTTAGATGGGATTGCTTTGGAACACATAGTTAACTCCCTTTCTGCCGAACTAATAGATCTTGGAGTTTCTGAAAAAAGGCTTGCTGATGGTTGGAAAATGTTTTGGAAATAAAAGAGGAAAAAGGAGTTTAAGGGGTAGAGTGGTCAGAGGGAGATGGGGCATATCATTGATTGGACAGCATACACTAGGTTATTAGATTACCGATGCCCAACATCGTGCCTCTTCTTGTGGACACCAAATAATTTGCTAGTGAGAGTTAAGAGTTTCCTTTATTTAGGAAGGATAAGTGACATATAGTAGTCTCTTATGATTATCGGTTCAAAATTTGTCTCGCATGCTATGTAGTGCAGGTAGACCCATATTAGACCAATACTTGACATATGTCTGACACTGGTGCTTCTTGGACACTTCTCGGACATATGTTGAACACTTTCTAAACATATCTTCAAATTTATAATATATTTTTAAATTAAGGCACTTCATATGTACTTCTTGAACATATATTTTTTATTTTCTTCACAAGTTTGAGTTATAAGTTTAGTTTTATTTATATATTAGAGATATTTAGTATCGTGGGACAACCTTGATACTTGAGGATGTAACAAGCAATGGTCTTATCTAAATCATGTATTCTCTGAATGTAGTATTTGATATTATTTTTTGTGTGAATATACATAACCATATCTTTGTATCCTACATTTTACAGATTTGACACGTCTGTACCTGTATATATACTTATACCCATATATACGTCTCAATTTACTAGCTCTAAACCTTTGGATAATCCATGCGTCAGAGGTTTCGTATTTACCAAAATTTACTAGTTCTAAACCTCTGGATATCTTTTTCTTCTACTAATTAGCTTTATTGTTTCTTATTGGCCTCAAAAGTACATTATATTGGGCTTTAATTTGTTGTGATTTGAATTTGCCTAGCATCCCCTGATTGGATCGTGCTCTAGACTATGTTAGAGCTATAGCATTGCCTTTTTGATGCCGTGCTTTGGATATAGTTAATCCAAGCACAAACACAAAAACTGAATGGGCCTTGATTTTAGAGCCTAAGCCACTGTACATTCAAAATTTCCACGCACTAAAAAAGTTTTGGGTTGACCTGATGGGCTTTGGGTTGGACCATGCCCATTTTCACCCCTATTCGAGATTGTGCCTCCTCATGGTGGCGATCACGCTTTATGTGCCATTGCCAACAGTTTTTGTCTTCTCCTATATGACTTTGCCCAATCAAGGGTAAGTTTGGCAATTTCTAGATATATAGGACAACAACAACAATTAAGCCTTTTATTCTTGGTATCTGGGGTATGTTATATGAACCAAAAGACTACATGATTGATCCTTCTCTACTCATTCCTATCGAGCAATATGTCTTCATTTATGCCTCTAGCATCCATATCTTTTTGTATCACTTCTATGTTTTCGTCAGTCGTCCCTTTGCTTTTTAACCTTGCCCTACATTGATAAATTCAACTCGTCAAACTGGTGCATCAGTAGGTCTACGTTGCACCAAACTATCGTAAACAATTTTCTCGCATTTTTTTTTTTGATAGGGGCTACGTCTATCTTAGCATAATTATCCTCATTTCCCACCTATCTCGCCTAGTGTTGCCACACATCTATCGAAGTATGCGAATCTCTACTACACTCATCTTTCGTGAATGACGTCTTTTTATAGCTCAACATTCTGAGCCATATAACAAAACTGACCTAATATTAGTCCTTTAAATTTTTTCTTTAGCCTTAATGGAATGTTACAGTCGTATAAAATTCCTATTACGCTCCATTCGACTATCCAGTTTGGATTCTATAGTTGATATCAATATTGATCACTCCATTGTTTTGAATTATAGAACCCAAATACTTAAACTGAGTACTTATTTGTATCTCTCACTTGTTCAGTGTCACAACACAATATTCTCAGATTTTTGGTTTACTAGATTTGTACTCCATATACTCTGTTTTGGACCTACTCAATTTAAAATCTCTAGATTCTGATGCTTGCCTACATAGTTCCAATATGGTATTTGCCTCTGCATTAATCTCATCGGCTAAGACATTGTTATTAGTAAATAGTACACACTAAGGTATTTTATCATGAATAGTTTTTGTAAGCTCATCTATTATTATAACAAGTAAGAATAGACTAAATGTAGATTCTTGATGCAATCCAATTGTAATTTAAAAATCACTGGTTTGGCTACTACATATTGTGAGATTTTCCACTACTCATCATGCATGACCTTTATTATGTCAACAAACTTCATGAGGACTCCATCAATATCCACCATATCTCTCAGTACCTTATCATATGATTTTTCTAAATCAATAGACACATATGCAAATCTTTGTTTCCCTCTCAAAATCGCTCTATAAGTTGATAAAGCAAATGCATAAATTCTGTCATTGATTGCCTCAGCATGAACCCAAACTGGTTCTTTAATATCCTAGCAGTTTGTCTTAACTTCTGTTCAATTACCTTTTTCCAAAACTTCATAGTCTGACACTTGAGTTTTATTCTACAGTAATTTGAACAATTTTGAATATCACCTTTGTTCTTATGTAAAGGTATTAGAATACTCCTATCCATTTGAACATCTTAGTTTACCAAATCTTATTAAAAAAGTCTATTATCCACCTTACAACCCTCTCTTCTAGGTATCCTCTAGCTCAATAGGAATCTCATATGGAGTAATAACTTTTCTTTATTTTATCCTCTTCAAAGTCTCTTTACTTTAGATTTTTTTAATTTTGACATAAAACTGCGATTCATGTCCTCATATTGAATAGTAAGGCCTCCCAAATCTTAAGTAAAATTACTATTATACAATCTGTCAAAATAATCTTTTCATATTTTTTTAATATCTTCATCTCGAACCTTCTAATCTTCATTTTTAACACACTTTCCAGTAACAAGTCTCTAGACTTTATTATCTTATTCGAACAATTAAATATGTGTGTGTGTATATACATATAAATTTATATAGATCCTTTTTAGCCTCTTTATTATCCAACTTAGCGTTCAATTCTTTGTATAATTTAGTTTTTGTAACTCGAGTAGCTTCCTTAGCCTCCTTCGCTAGCTAATACTTCTCAAAACTTGTTGCATCACTATTCTCCTAATCTTTGCAAAAATCTCACTTGATCTTAATAACATTTTTTACCACTTCATTCGACCATCATGTGTGCTTACACAGTGGAGCATCACCCCTTGACTTACCAAGTTATCTTTAACTATACTCTTAATGTAGCTAGATATTTTTTCCTTTGTTGTATTAGAATCATCATGAACCTTCCAATCTGCTTGTACCGCTCAATCAGAAAGACTCTTTGGTTATCGTCTAACTAGCAACGTTTAATTTTGGGCTCTAACTTATGATTAATGTTTCTAAGTCTCCTTCTAATTCGAACATTTGAAACTAAGAGGTTATGTTGAGTTACTATATTCTTACTTGGTGTACTTGATACAACTATTTCGATCTACTCTTCTAGTGAAAAAGAAATTTATTTGACTCGTACACGACTCACTTCTAAAGTAATTATTTAAAACTTTCTTTTTAAACCAAGTATTCACTAAAATCAAATTATAGAACAAAGCAAAATTTAGAGTTGAGTTACTTGCTTTATTTTTTTTCTAAAATTAAATCCTCCATGTATACTATCAAACCCATTATGACTAGTTTCTACATATCCATTGAGGTCACCACTAATAAAGAATTTTTTCTTCAATGTATACTATCTCATTTAGATCCTCTCAAAATTGACATTTACTAGATTCAAAGTCATACTTTGGTGCATAAAAACTAATGATATTAAGAATATCTCTGTCTAAAATAAGTTTTAACTATTAAAATCCTATCACCTTTCTTTCTGGCCTCCACTATATCTCCAAGTAATTGTTTATCTCTGATCAGACATATCTTATTACGATTTTTATGTCTGTCCGTATACCAAAATTTATAATTACTGGGCTCTATAAGTTTCTCATCTACTCACTTAGTATCCTGCCACACAATGCAGCTACACAGGGAAGAGAAATAATTTTTTTAAATTTATATGTGGTTGTCAGGTTAGTTAAAATGACATTTTAAACCTAAACTAAGTTCCCTTGTACATACCATGTAACAAGAAAAAAAAGCTTATATTCCGAAGCTCTTGGCCCACAAATACCAACTACAGTTGGTATGGACAAGGAAAAAGGTTTCTTTATCTCCTTTCCTGGAAGCATCTATTTTAAGTAAGTCCGCTTTCTTGGTAGCATTTATTTTATATATGACCTTCTGAGATTTGTCCTATTCAGTCTTCTGAATTTCATGTATGTCTTGAGCTTTTTTTACAATTATATTTTTACATATAGCCCCTAACAAATAAAATTTTTCTTTTAGCTTTTACTAGTTGCAAAATCTCTCAAAATGACCGTATCTTTGTGCTCATTTTATGTGCTAAAATCTAATTTTTAATAGTAAGGATAAAATTAATCCTTACTATTCAGATACCACTTTTTCGACAAGTTTAAACTCCAGGATTCTGGAACAAGGATGTGTGTTGAGCAATCTGAAATTGGCCTTCTGTCCATGTTGAAGGCGCCAAGGAAGCTTGACTGAATGGCAGAATAAATGTGGTTAAATTAAATTCAAGTATATGAGTTAATCTATGATGTTGAACCTTAAATATAGAGCTCTTGAAATGTGGTGCTCTGATACCTTGTTAGCTAGCTATTTTATTCAAAAGCTTTAGTTGATGGGCTATGAGTAAACACTTTACAGCGTGCCAAAGACATTTTACAGTACTAACTGAATTTCAATGGCTGATTTATTTTTATTATGTTATTTTCAGAATGATTTTGAAAAGATGAAATCAAAACTCAAATCATAAAACTACCCAAACTACTAAACCTGAAATGTTATGTGGAGCTGAAACTAAAACTGAGTTCTTAACGAGTGTTGGATTACATTTAAATATCTCCATAAGCAAGGTTTTAAACATTGGCCAATACTGGTATTTGTCTCAAATATCACATTGGAATTTAAGGTACTTAATGTGTGATATACAGAGCAATGTCCGACTGATTTTGCCTTTATTTTTCATATTGCCGAAATGTTAGCCCAAAATTGCCAATTTTACCATAAATCATTGGCTGCTCCCAGTTATTTTAAACCTTGCTCCGTGGAAATGACCAGCAACAATTATCTGCTTTTAGTTTAAGATGAAATTAAGCTTGATGAACTGAATGTATATGTACTTCATAGTTCCTTCATAAATCTCATACTTCCTAACAGAGGAGGAAAAAAGAAAGTGGTTTCCATGTTTGACAAATGTGTATTTACAATTTTAGAATCCCATGAAATTAGAGCTTTTAACTTGTCCATTCCATGCTAAAAGTTAGTAACTTGGGTATACTGGTGTTATGTGTATGAAAATTGTTCATAGTTCTTATAAGATGACTCATTTTCGACTCTCTTTTTTAATTTTAGGCAAAATGACTCATTTGCCTGAATTTTTTTTTTTTTGAAAAGGCTAGCAAGTGTCTAATTAACAACTAGTATTATAAACTTATTTTTACTCATGATATGGATTTTCCGACTCTGGATCATTGTTATGCTTATGGAATATATTTCTTTGAAATCTTTTGTACAGGAAATATGTCACAAGTTTTAGAACAAACCGAACAGGCACACTAGGATCCTTTCTTGATATGATGGGTAAACACTTAATCTTAGTTTTTATGGCTGAATTCCATTTTTTTAAAGAAGAATTTATACTTCAAGTAGACACTGTGGTTTCGTGATATGGGATTACTCCAGTTGATTGAATCTAGCTATATTATGGTGTGGTCCAATATGTTATGGACAATCTGGAGATTGTAGATTTTACGACTCTGCTGCCCTTCACATAAAAGTTTGATTCTCAAGATGTTCCTCTTACAGAGTTTCTATGGCGCTGTATTCTTAAGAAGCAACTGGAGAAGTTCTCTGCTGTGTTGCTTGGTTGCATGTCTGTTGCCATTCTCTTGGCTGAAGCTACTCTTTTGCCAAGTGGAGTTGATTTATCTCTCTTTTCCATTCTTATAAGTGCAGTTGGCAAGCAAGAAATGCTTGTTCAGGTAAATTTTTGATTGTCTTGTTTCTTTTGCCTGTCTGGTGTGTTTGAATTAGTTGCTGCTTGTAGCATGGACATAGATTATCTTCTTCCTCACAAACTATCTCTTATCCATATATTCTAAGTGCACTTTTCCATGTCAACTCCAAACCTTTCATAGATTCATATTAGTACTTGAGATCTTAATATTTTCAAATTGACATTTCAAATAATGTAAGATGGAGAACACGCCGCTTGTTAGTTTCATCTTTTACCTGTTAGAATATATACAGGGAGAGTGGGTTAACATTATGTAATCAGGACTCTGTGAGGAAACCACATTAGCCAAACCTAAATGATAAACTGCTGATTTGGGCAGTAATATGGGTTAACTTAAACTCCCTAAGCTCTCCAGTACATTGGCCTTAAGGCCATGTGCTGATGCCTTTAGCTGGAAATGCAAAATAAAGTCAGTAAATGGTGCTTGAAGCAATTACCCTATTTGAATCTGGGGCTCTTTTCAACTTCTGAAAATCATAATACCCAAAAGTGTCAGTTGTTGTGTTGGGGGCTAAGGATGTTTATCAAATGAAGCTAACAATTCTGAGCATATTCTAACATATAAATTGCTTTAACTAGAGTAAATTGCATACCTGTACGCTGTTGCATGTTCACCCACTAAGCTAGTGGAAAACATCCTTGGAGAGTTCTCGCAAGTAAGGTACAATGTTAACTTATCAAAATGCCCTTTACAGAGTTTAGGGGATTTCTACAACTCTATCCTCTCTTTCTTTTCGTCTCGCCTTTCTCTTCTCTCTCTACATCTTTCGTTCCCCCCACCCAACCACTACTTCCCTTGTTCTTTCTCACTATTTCTCCCCTCCCCTATTCTTCATTTTTTCTTCTTCTCTTTCTTGTTCATCTCTCTACATCTTCCTCTCTCTTAGCTCTCTCCTCTTTTTCTCTATTGTCACCTCATTTCCATTCACTTCACTCTTTATTCTTCTCCCAACAGAAAAATGCATGGAAAGGAGAGAGAAGATCGAGATTAGGGAGATAACAGGGAAGAGTAGGGGGCTGTATAGGGGGGAAAGAGTGGAGTCGTGAGAGAGGATAAGGAAAATGATAAGAGGAAAGAAAGATTGGGTGAACAGAGAGAGAGAGCAACAAGAAAGCAGAGAGAGAGAGAGAGAGAGAGAGAGAGAGAGCAAAAAGAAAGAGCAGAGAGGAGAGAAGAGAGAGATGGTAGAGTTGCAGAAGGCCTCCCCAAACCATTATAGATGTGTTTTCACTTTTCAGAAGTTGCCATGAATATAATAGTAGTGCTAAATCTTGTTAGTTTCAAAGTTTAGTGGGTATAACTGCAACATAGAGCAAACTACAAGAAAATTTTGGAAAATATATTTAGAAACTAATGGAGACAGACTGACCCAAGGTAGACTATTTAAGCTGCCAGTTTATAAATATTAAGCTTTCTTGTATTATACAAAATTTGAAAAACCTATTTGTAAAACTTGCTAAACTAGATGTTTTATATCAGAAAAAATAAAATTCGCTAAATTTCTTGTATTATACAGAAATTTGTAAGAACTTTGAAAAACCTAATTTGAAAATTCGCTAAACTAGTAGTCTTATATGAGAAAAAAGTATAAGTAAGCTTGAATGTTTCTCTTTCACTGTGGTCCTCTTTCAATGAGAAATGTTTTCTCTGCCATTGTTGGATCATTAAATATGTTCTAAAAGATGTCTTGTAGATTGCTCAGTTTTTTGCCTAAAATTTTGACTCTCATTAGTTAAATTTTATGCAATGCATGTTAAAAAGATGGAAAATTTCGATTCTTTGAATCTATATACGTGTTACTTACGGCTTCTAATATACAATATTCATTTTCATTATGATGCCTTCATGATATCCATGTGTCTGTTGACCTTAATCATTAAACCATGTGACTCTTTGGTATTTTATGGGCCCTGTTTCAGCAATTACTACTACTATGGAAACATTATGCATGAAAAACAACTTGTATGACTCCCATAAGCCTAATATGTAATGAGTTTAACTTTCCAGACTTCTCACATAATTTGTATTATGTTTAACAGTCAGCTATAGCTAATGTAATCGGTTCTACTACCTTAAGTATGTACCCTGTAATCGGTTCTACTACCTTAAGTGTGTACTCTATCCATTGCTCACCATAAAGAATCATCATCATGAAGCCTTCTCCCTGAGTCATGAGGTTAGCTAGAGAGCAGACCTTCACCATTGGCCATGCAGTTAAAGCTCATTCGTCCTAGGAATTGCACACTATAGATAATTTTCTCTCTTTTTTTTGAGGTTGTTGGACTACCATTAAAATTCTCCCTAAGCTTATTAGCCTTAATACTGTTTTTTGTTCTTTAATGGTTTCTTTATTAATAGAGATCTTCATTATTTCAATAACTCTTTTGCAGATAGCTGCATTTGTTCCTCTGATGTACATGTGTATCTGTACATATTATTCCTTATTCAAGGTTGGAAGGCTAATGTTCTATTCATTAACACCTAGACAGACAAGTTCGGTCAGCTTGCTTATGATAGTCTCGTAAGTTTTCCTCTATTTTTCATATAATTTTTTTTGAAATATTCTTGGACACTATTTGGCTGAACATTATTCTAAAATCTGTCAGAATGGTTGCACGTTATGCGCCTCCTATTTCTTATAATTTTCTTAATCTCATTCGACTTCGTGGTGATGCCAAAACTATATTTGAAAAGGTACTATTTTCTATTGTCTCCTCTCTCTTTCTTTTGTGTGGACTTTGGGTAGAGTTTATTGAGATGATTGTTATGTTTCTGCCTTTTTCTCTATTATTGATGGTAACTGTAAAACTATCCTGATTGTTATGTTTCTGCCTTTTTCTCTATTATCGGTGGTAACTGTAAAACTATCCTGACACTATTTGACCTATCATGAAAAATTTGTCCCTTCCATTATTATGCTTATTTCATCTATCTTCTCTCTTTGGTAGTGATGCTGTTGGGGTCTGTAACTAATACTTGATAGCTGCATAGATTTTAGTATCTACCTCTGGTTGCAAAACTAGGATTGATTACTTTTGTTGTTAAATGCCAATTTTAGTTCAAGGAATTCAAGAATTTGAAGAGCTGATGAAGTAGAATTTTGGAGATAATCAAAATCAAGCTCTTGCTTACCACCTGCTGGTTTAGAATCTGCTGACTGCTTTCAGCTTATTATCAAATACAGGATATGGTTTTGGCCTTCTTTTATCTTTATATATGTGTCGCCTGTTTGTGTTTAAATCATCAAGTTGTGGCAGTCAATTCAAACCACAATTCAAAATAACACTGAAGTTACTGGATTGTTGGATCTTTGATGAGACTAGAGATGAACTATGAAGCACATTCACATCAAAATGAGTGTTGTGTCTGAATCGGATATTTATCGAGCACCAAACTTAAACAGTACTTGCCGATATGTGTCGGGCACTCCGAAACTGTGTCGAATTTTAATAGTCCAAAAAGTCATACAGATTGTGCATGGGGGATGTGTTCCCTATCAAAAAGTCATAGAGATCATGTGTAGAGTACTATAGAGTCGTACATTGCCTAAAAAGACAAATTCTTTTGACATAAAAAATATACTAAGCTAAATAAGTTCCAAATGCATTATAAAGATAGAGATTTTAAATATTTTATTCAAGATTAGATTGAATTCAGATAATTTTCTTTAAATAATTCAATGTTCTAAAACTTAGAAAATTCGTTTGAATACTCGGCTGACTACTCGGACTCGTTCCTCGAACATGTTGAGTTCAAGAAACTCGCTTAAAAAACCGGGCAAAATAATACTCTTTTGACTTGGCTGAGTACTCAATCGGGTCTGAGTTATGAACCGGGTACTTGGGCCTTTATCAGGTCAAAAAATAAAGATCATAGTGTTTCTACTAGAATCCAAGCCGCTACATTTTGTTATAGAAATTATCAGGAGAGATTACGACTCGATCTACCTCTAGTCTTTCTTGCCAAGTTTCTATAGCTGTGACGAGTCGGTGCTCATCGAAGCGGTTTCGAGGCTATGTGATCAGCAAAATAATATTGATAGTAACTCGTGGGGGTAGCCACAGTAATCGGTTCAGGGAACGGAGGTGAGTAGTATGTTGATGTGTCGTAGTGATACGAATTCCGTAAGAAAGATCTTACTTTCTTTTAATTGTTATTTTATTTTTCTCCTTGTTTCTTTTTTCAATATTTTAATTTATTTTACTTTCATTCTGCTTTTTTAATTATTTTGAAATTTTCAAAATGATTAAGTCTAGAATCGAGTTAGGCAATGGTACACTTTTGGGAATAATCTGAAACCGAGTTAAAGAACTATTCTTAAATTTTGGTAAAGTATGAAACTTGTTTTATTAAATTTAAGTTATTTTGACGTTTCAGTATTGAGATTACATGTTCGTATATCACATATTAAATGCTTTGGTATATACATATTAAAATATTAATATTTCGTATTTTGACGAGTAATCCAGGTACTTCGCGAGTTTCTGAGTTGGACTCAGCGTGTAATGAAACTGGATTTTAAAATACTAAATAGCTACCTGAATAAAATCCATGTTTTAAATTATTTATTTTTTCTATTTTTTTAATAAAAAACATGTCTTAAAGTTTAGAAGTTTTGATGCGCATTATATATATTATATGCTTAAATATGCAAGCATTTTATGTTGCCATGTTCCAGTTACATTTTTTGGGGTTTGCCATGTTCTTGTGTCTGTATCATGTTATATTTGTGCCCCATGTATATGTCCGATGGTTCGTACTCTAAAAATAAAAGGAGAGTGTGAACATACTCTACATAAGTTTATATTATGCTTCTTGTGGATATGTTAAACCACAACGAAACCTTGAATACTAATATGATCAGACAAACAATAGGATATAGGATGTGGCAACATAACTCCGTTTGTTGGTGTTTGTATATACACGCAAAAAGTAGTATACAGTGACGTGGCAACATAACTTTGTGTGTACCTTGTGTGTGTCCCTGCACGTAGTGCTGGGCATACACAGACAAAAATAGGATACCAGGTCATGTGGATGGGGCTTTGTGTATTTACTCGTTTAGGGTAGGATATCAGAAAATGGGGATGTCAGACTCTGAGTGTGTATATGAAGAAAAGTAGGATATACTGGCATGGTGATATAATTCTATATGATTGGTCAAAACCAAAATGATCAGGCATAATTTATAAAAGCAAAGACAAAAAAAGGATTCAAACCCACGAATTCTAGTCAAGTAACTAAATCATAGAAAAAGAGCCTGAAGGTTCAATCTATTGCCTCGCATAATATGAGTCTTTGAAGCTCCACGTGCTTTCAAGATGTTTAGTTTTTTTTTTTTTTTTTTTTTTTGCATAGTATTTTTCTTTTGTCAAAGGATGCTTTTATATGTATGTTTTAAGTGATCAACATGCGACCTTTAGAATTTTTTTAAAGTTTTCATGGTTCTGACACAACTTTTTTGTCTCTTAGAATCTGATATGTGTCTGGTTTATCAGATACATTTTGTGTAAGTGTTGATTTCCTATGGTCGCAAATGCTTTGGCTTTGTGGAAGTTTACTGGAGGGATCCATCCTAGATAAGTATTGTTTTCACCAAGGGAGGAGCTTGAAGCATTGGCAGCGACACTTACACATTTTGTTCTCTTTGTTTTCTCTTTTTGCATGTGCGTGTGTTTTTGTTGTTTTGTTTTTTTTTTGTTTTTATTTTTTCTTTTTTTTTGGGGGGGGGGGGGGGGGGGTTTGGTGCGCACTTCTAGGCATGTAGATGTTTATGTGCCTGTCTACATGCTATGCTAATCCAAACATCATTTACCCTTATTAAATTAGTTGACTGATACCATATATAATGATCATCATGCTCCCAAAATGTGTGAAAGAAATACCATGTGGTTTGGAAGTTGGAAGTCTTTCACCATGTATCAAGTGGTTGCAAATAATGACCTTTTATGATTGACCAAAATGACTTTGTATCCATTTGCAACAAAAGTTTGAATCATTTTGTCAGTCAATTTTCATCTATATTTTTTGTATTATGCACATAAGTTTTTCTTATTATATTGTGGCATAAGTGGATAACTAAGTATGATAATGTTTTCTAAATTATTCTAAAAAAGTTTTAAAATCTTGGAATTGATATTCGTATCAGTTGATGGTGTATGGTATCAGAAATTAGCAACATCAAACATTTTGCATTAGCAATATCCAATATGTCAATAAAATATCAGAAAAATTGGCACTATCTGATATTATAGGATCTCTATTATACTGGATACCCAAAATATGATATGATATTCGTGATTTTTGGTATTGGCTGATAATCAAAACATTACTTTGTTGTTGCCTCATAACCTTTTGATCGTAATTGTAAGCTTAAGTTTCGAGCATTATATTCAACTGGTTCGAACTAAGGAAGAGAGCGAGGTTTATCATATTAAATTTATTTTATTTTTCCCTATCCTGTTAATTATGTGCAATGATGCTGAAAAAAGAAGTGAAATGTACTGTCCAATGTAGGAAAGGTCTGACGCCTATTTTTCAAATTGCTCATAATATTTTTCCTTGGGTATTTTGATATGTCCTCCATATTATTTTCAATAAAAATTTTCTTTTTTCTATTCGTCCTCTTGCCCTTTTTTGATATATAACTGTCACTTCAAGCTTGTCCCATCTTCTAGATCTGTACGGGTTAATTGCCATATTTACCTTATTTACTGGCAGAAAATGAACTCATAGAATCTGGACACAAGCCTTTTAAATGTTGCAACAATATTACCATAGGATGCTATTTGCATTTTATTTTTTTGGCTGGAAAATTTTTGGACCCGAGTCACTGTTGCAACTTTTACTAATGGTAGAACATGAGGGCATGAAGCCTTACAAGTAGTACTCCATAATGTAACCAAATAAACAGTAGATAAAAGAAAAAGAATTAAACTTGTTTCCAATCGATGTCTAGGAATTTCAGAAATGTATATGAACAACTGCAGGACTTCAGTTGGTAACTAGAGCAAAAAGTTTGAGAGAATCTTTGAAAATGGCTATGTCAGATAATTTCAGCAGGAGACATATTTTTTTCGGAAGATATACTTAGTCTTCCCCTCAAGTTCGGTTAACAGATCCAACACTTGTTCTGGATAGTCCAAAATATCTAATGTATTCTGATATCTTTCTGACAAGCAATTGCCATGATGCATCATCCATCTTGACTACTAAGTTTCTGAACCTTGATCTTTGTAATCATCCAAGATTGTGCTTAGTTCAGCCTTGAGAGCAAATCTTGCCATAAATTGGGATGGTACAATTTGGATGTCGCCATCAAAGTCTCGGACTATATTCTCTCAACAGCAAACATGGTGGATCTCTTGCTGGGCCCACCTCCATCATAGGATAAATTACATATAATGGTGTTAACGGCAAAAAGCCTACATTAACAATAAATTCATGGTTTGTACTGCTATTTACAAACACAAAACAAAGTCCTAACCAAACCTAAGGGTAGCCTGGCTCTAAAAATATGCCACTATCTTCTCTGCAATCATCACCACCAACGCCACCACCTTGTCACCATCACCACCTTTTTTTCCCCTTTATTTATTACCACTGTCCCTTTCCCTATCATAACTGCCACCTCTACTACCATCATGATTTTTAGTTTTCTATTGGAGTTATTTTGAGAAGATGAAAAATTAAAGGGAAAAAACTTATTCAGAAAGGATAACAAATTAAAGTTATTAAACTAATTTGAAAAGAACCCTATTTATCTGGGAAAACCATATATAAGAGGTCATGTTGTCTGCTCATTACCAGTTTAGATGGAATTAAAACTGTGACCCAAGGAGTGGTATCTACAGATGATGAAAATGATAGTGCCAGGAGCTATGTACAGGACCAATGGCAGTATAATCTATTCTTGGCCTCAACAAAGTGGTGATGGTAGGAGAGATCAATATTTACCTTGCTGAGGGGCACGAGCTTCCTAATAAATAATGTGTGCACTCTTGTTAAAAGAGGAGATTGGTGGATAACATATTACAATTACTGTTCTTCCTTTGGTGACCGCTGCTTATTTACTATAAGTTCTAATTAAAGGCATTTTGTACACCTTATGAGCTTTATTTGTTTACTCTTAGACAATTTGACTTATCTCATTATGAGCAGCATTATTACTATATGCTTTTTGTTTAGGACTCGCAAAGTTTCTATCATGCAATTCATCTTCTATGACATCAAACAGTTATGTATGAGCTTCCTTTTAGTATCTCTTTGAAATTAATATCTCTTGTCTCACTTTCAGATTAATTTCTCTGAAAGATTTTGTTGGCCTTTTATATTTAGCTTGCTTTCCTGGTTCATTCGTTTTATGCTTAATCAGAGAACTGTAATATGCATTCCAAATTTTTAGTTCTCTACTTGAACTGTACTGATCATTTTACATTTCACTTCTCATCTTTTGTCTTCTCCTTTATTATTATTATAACTATTACTTTTACTTTTTCTTTTTGCAGAGAATGGGGAATATTGATGATGCTGTACCGTTCTTTGGGAAAAGATTTAATAAAATCTACCCTCTTATTATGGTTATTTATACTGTGCTTGTCGCTAGCAATTTCTTTGGTCGAGTGATGGATTTCTTCGTAAGCTGGAAATGGTTCAAACTCCAAAATGAGGAGGAAGAGGATATGAATGGATTTGATCCATCTGGTCTCATTATTCTGCAGAAAGGCAAGTGTACAAATTTTACCAGTCGTTCGTATTCTCATCTGTTTTTTAATAAGTTGTTTCTTAATCTTATCTGCTTAACTGATATTGTTGACTTTTACTCTATCTTTATAAGCGTGTGTAGAAATTTTTTCAGATGCCATATGTTTTGAGAACACTGATGTCATATTTTTTGATTTGCTACATCCTCTTATAAATCTTCAGAACGATCTTGGCTTGAGCAAGGGTGCAAAGTTGGGGAGCAAGTTATACCATTGGCGAGGAATTTCAACAGTATGAATGTGGACTTGGAGTCTGGCAATGTTACTCAGGCAAGTCATTTGAGTTATATGATGATACTGACATCGAAACATTTATTTGTTAGTGCCAGCATGGGCATGTGAAAATGTAGAACTTGGAGTACTAGTTCATATTTAGCCTTCCTTGCTTTTCGTCACTTCATGGTGCAGGGTGCCTAAATTTTCACTTCATATCATGTTCGTGTTTCCTCGGAGCATACTAATAGATCAACCTTGGGCATGTGAAAATGTAGAACTTGAGTACAATTTCATATTTAGCTTTCCTTGCTTTTCGTCACTTCATGGTGCAGGGTTCCTACAGTTTCATCTTCACATCATGTTCTTGTTTTCTCAGAATAACTAATAGATCAATTATATGCCAGATGCTTACATATATCATCACAAACACTCCCTACACCCAAATAAAGCACTTTTCCTCCTTCCCTCTAATAAGCTTATGCAAGCATCTAGACTGCCTAATAATGATTAATCCCTTGGTCAAGCAGTATTCCCCAGCACCATGCATCAGTTAATTCTGTTTTTCTTCTGGGAACTACTTGAGGAAGCAGTGCTGGCATCTTACCACCACTTTTTGGCACTCTACAGAAAAATAATGAAGTATAAACATACTTGAATCATTAATTAAAAAATAATTTTAGATCCATCGCCAAAAGACAGATTGAGAAAAGTTTGGGAATTCCTCTTTTCATTCTTATAGGTGCTTGGTAGAGAGAGGGAGGTAGGTCATGGACAGAAATGGAATTGGGCCTACCCTTTCTGGTGGATGCTCAGGTGAGTAGGGAACAGTTTCTTTAGCTGCTGGAAAGGTAAGAGTTGGAATCCTAGTTTGCATCCCAAGATGAGTAATGAGATCGATTAGGTAAAGCATAGGAAGAAATATTAAATTGCTTATATTAATGATACGGAAAAACAATTGTGGGTTGACTTCTTGATATACTCTCTCTTTCAGTAAATGTGAAATGCTCTCCTTAATTGATTATTTTAGAGAAGTAAACAAAACCAGAATCATAATGAGTTGAGTATTTTAAAAGTCATCCTAATAGTTTTCCCTTTATATTATAATGTCTGGGGACCTCAATCGCACTTCTAGTCTTCTTGTATAATATACCTTAGACAGTTCTCTCCTTCCCGTTGGATCTGACATCTTTGTGAAGAGATAGTGCTGGGGGCATGATTTTGACCATCATAGGACATGCACCCCATCAGTTTATTGTAAAAGCAAAGGTGAAGTCTCCCACTTTGTTTCATTATAGAGGGTAATGGAACAAAGCTACATAATCAATGTAAATATTTTCTGCAAAATCAAAATACAAGCTCTTTGTTGAGTAAAATGCAACCTTTGTCCTCAAAATTGAAGCCACCAGACAAGGGAACATCAAATTGTTTAATTGAACATCAACCATTGTGCTTCATTTTGCCCATGACATTATGCTGAGGTGTGTGTGCATTTGCAGTGAAGATCAGAAATGAAAATTTTATACTACAAAACAGGCAGGGAAAAAAACAAAACTGAAGAAAAAACAATTAATGAAGCAAAGACATTCACTTTCCAGAAACCACCATTTCTATTTAGAGTGAAACATCTAATTTTAGCTAACTGATCCTCAACTTATTTTCCGCAACTATCCTTGACTTATTCAGATTAAGTCAAAACTACATAAATTGTATACTAATTCTAACTTGTGTCTTAGTCTTGAACTTCATAGCATACAAATTTTTTGAAGAGTCCACTTGCAATTTGCAGTTGGGCCTTGAATGAGTAGTTTGTAATTAATGGGCTCCTCTACATCAATTCTCCTAAATCAGAAGTCAATATCTTTGTCTACTTGGGTGTTTCTAGTATATGCCATTTATGAAAACTGATGTAATGCTAGTTTTATAAATTTCTGACATTTAATATGGCATAGAATCTATTATAACGGAGCTATCTAGATCTCATACCTCTAATGTCTTAGGATCTTAAGGTTGATAAAGCTATTCCTTTGGAAACTAACAGCTGTGAGTCTTGACATTGGAGATGGCCATTTGGGCAAGCTCCTCATGAATGATGGCTTGATAGGCTCCTTGCTCATCAACATATGAAAGACGTCGAGACAGAGGAACTCTATAGTAAGAGCCAATTGCTTTTTTGCTTGTGCATAGCTTGACAGGGATAATAACGTGTTATATTCCCTTCATTACCTCTGAGAGTAGGAGTCTCTATTAAATCAGACAATGGAATTGATCTCATACTTTAGATCTTGCGGCCATGAAGGCACCCGACACAAAGCCTGTAACAAGCCTATTTCCTAAAGGACTTTTGGCCCAGTGCTGACTCGTCAATGAGATTGAGTCCTATTCAGACTTGGTTTGGGTTTTGGGCCCAGTACTGACAGTAAACACCGACTGTTTGGGTGCCATTTATAGCAGGTACTGAGTTGAATCTGCTGGCTGCTATGGTGTGGATCCAACTCGATTCCAACTGCTAGCATACATATCAAACAGGGATAAGGAGCTCGTTAATACTAGAATGCGGAAGAGGAGTGAATGATCAATTTCCTAGTGATAAGCTTCAATATTTTAATGTAGACTGCATTCATTGTTTCTGTGGGCTCATGTCTAGGTATAGTGCTGTAACTTATACAGTTGTGTGTGTTGACTTTCTTGATTGTACAGTTTTAATAAATCGTTTTGACATTAACATGCGTGGTTTTATATATCCGCTTATAACGATATATCTCATATATCATATCAGATTTAGAGGTATCGGTTAACTGGGTATGCAATATAACATATAATGTTGTCAATATTGCTATATTTTCGGTATGATTTTTCAATATTGCCGATTCTGGTATCATAAGTAATTAGCTGATGTTGATACGGATTCTTGATTTCGATATTTCAAACCTTGGTAATATGAAACAAAAAAATCTAGTGCAGTGCAGGGTACTCTTTTGGTATTGGTCTTACTCCTATTGTCAAACTTTGAATTCTTCCATTAGCTTGGCAGCCACTCACAGCATGTTATTTGCTTGGGTGGCTAATGTCGCCTAAAGAATCTTGAGTCGGGGATTGAATTTAATTCTTCCTTTGATGTCAATATAGAGTCGGTGAAAATAATCAGGGTTATAAGGGTTATAATTGTAATGGTAGGGATTGTGGAGGTTGTTTAAGGATTAAGGAAGAGATTGGTACACGTGGATGAACTAGAAAGTACTGAATAGAGTCTGGTCTGTGAAAGGAGAGGAAGGTTGGTAAGCAACAATATGGTTGTGGGGCATTATGTACCATAGATAATTGGGACCTTCAGCTAGGTGAGGGCTGGATGTCTTAGAGCTAGGGAGCTGCATGATTGCTACTAAGATTATCCATAATGAGTATAAATGGCTAGGACTGAGATGCCTACAAGATTAGGTAAAGGGTGTTGGTGGCAGAATCTTATATATACACGAGTTGGATTTAGTGAGGGGAAGAACTCCACTACTTTGGGAAGTTATTGGACTTGAATAGTAACCAAAATGATTGTTTTTGACAACATAGACTATATAGACTGGAAGGCAGATGGCAACACCGATAATCCTCTCATTGTTTTGATTGCACTCTAGAACCTAATGGGCACTATTTTGGTGGTTTCTGCTGGAACATGATTCGCAATGGACCACTATCAATTGGATAGGAGATCCCCAACTCTAACTTGGTCATGGATGCTAGAGGAGTGTCGAAGTTAGGCTTTTGAGAGCGGAAAATCTCAACCTCTAGTTTGTTATATTCAGATGATTACAATAATAAGAAAATTGTTGTTCTTCCTTCTCTTTTGCTCACATTTATTTAGAGAGTACAAGAACGTAAAATCAAAATCAAAATACGGATCTAGATAGACTAACACCTCTGGTTCTATTTGTAATCTTCATCCAATGTCCATTCTTGGTGAACTCGTACTTGTTTTGAAGATAACAGAGTGTGGTTTCAAGTGATTCAAATTTTGTTGTTGGATTCTTTATTTGCTGCTGCCAGTGATTCGCAGAATTTATTCTTGCTAGAATTTGAGATTTCCAGTAGGTTCTCCATATTTTCAAAGTGCATATTGAACGTAGTCTTCGTATTTTCCATCCAATGCACACGATCAATTTGTATCTTATTAATATTTTATCTCAGCGTGATAGTGGTCATGACGTTAGACAAGATCATAGCAAGTATGGTGGGAGGAGGTGAAACGAATGTTGAATGATAATAGAAAATGGAGTTGTTAGAAAATTGCAGGTATGCGTTGTTTATGTTTGAATATAAAAATATAATCCTCAATAGTCACCACAATTTTGGAACTTTGGTGGAGTGGAAGAGACTTTAACATAGTATTAGAGTATCTTAAATTCAATTCCTACCAGGAGTTCATTTAATTGCGGATTTAAAAAAATTTAGATATGGTTATTTAAAGCCCAGGTTTCGGTCAAAAGACACTCATCCTATGCAAGCGTGTTATAATATACAAATTTAACTCTCAATCCTCACCACATCATCAGAGTTTTGATGTTGCGGAAGGGGCTCTAGTAGCATGAATATAAACACTATGTTGATTGTTTTTGTCTTGCTTTTTTTTCCCTTCCTTTTAATGACAGAGAAATCAAGATAAGGAAAAGAAAGTAGCAAACACAAAGAGAAAGGCCTAACAATGGTGGTGAAAAAGGGTCTCTCTCTCTCTCTCTCCCCCCCACTTGCATCTTAGCATGGACTACCTAAAATGAGAGGGAGAGGAGATTATGCGCACTCGTAGAAAAACTCAATGCATTTTTTTTAATGCTTTTTAATCATGCATCAAGTCAATGCAAAATGAACAGGTTGTGAATAATATAAGAAATTACACCATTGGATCAATGGCGAAAAAGTTGTCAAATACAAGGATGTATACATAGTTGATTTAGAAAATGGAGATGAACGATGTGGATTACTTTTTAAACATTCCAAAGCGTGGTTCTCTGGCCGACTTCTTATATAAGTTACCTAAGGAGTCACCTAAATAACATTTTTCCATGTTCACGCCACAAGCACATGTTAGGAAGTGGGTAGCAGGAGGCTCTCGTAGATTTAGCCTAAGAAGGAAAAGTTGCTAGCAGCTAAATCATGAAAAAAAAAAAAAAAGTTGGTAAAGCTGAAGTTCGATACTGAAAGTAAAAAATGGATCTTCTTTTCTAAAGAAACTACACTCTTAGCTCCAAATTGTGGACTAAACATCCAACCATAATTAATTGACCTTATTCAAGGAAAATTAAATCCCTTACTAATCCAAATTGTGACAATTTATTTCTTCTTACCCAAACTTAATATCTTCATCTTAGTCTTCTTGGTTAAGTTAATAGGCTGAGCACTTCACTTTCAATTAATCCTTATTCCTTAATTTAAGGAGGTCCATAAGTGGTGGGCTGACCAGCAGAATCACTTTATTGTACCTGGTCGATGGGTGGAAAAGGCTTCGAGGAGCCATGTTACCTTATCTCTTTGTAGTAATCCAATACCTTCTACTTCCTGTATCCATCTAAAGTTATGCCTTACTAGCATTTAAGATGTGCAATGCACATGTATATAATGAAAATTGCTTTTCAGCTGTGCAGTTATTAAGGCGTGGGGCCTGTTGTGCGGGGGTAGTTTCATAATTCTGGGGTGAGGCCAGGCAGCAGCAGCCTCACCCCCTCTCTGGTTATAATTTTTTCATGCCAACTTAATAGCCTGATGCATCTATAGATTATACTTCATCATCTGATATCTCTTACGAAGGTCAGATCTAATATTGAACATTATATCTCAAATTTTTCCTGCATTTGCCTTTTCAGTCATGGGCATTGTGCTGGAGTTGCCTCATCCTTTTTACCTCTTTATCCTTTGTAATGTGGGTGAGGTGCTATGAGTAAGCTTTTTTCCAAATTAAGTTTAATACTTGATCCCCTTTTCTTCTTCGCACCTTGTTATCTATCTCCTCCCTTCATCTATATTTTGGGTAGACATTTGGTGTATATCTAGAATTTCTTCCAATCCCTATGTTTGTAATTGATGCTGGAAGCCTTACACCAGTAGAGTATTCCCTTGCTTCATGTTGGCCGAATTAGTTTAGTAGACTAATTGTATGAATCCCAAATGCATCTTTATAAATTTTCAAGGCAATCAGATTAGAAATTTATTATGTTTGCCATGGCTTTAGTACTGAAATGAGCTTAGCTCAAGTGGTACTAACTTTTTAGGAGGTCAGTGGTGTGATCTCCCCATCCCAGGTGGGGCAAATGGAACCAAAGTGAGGCACACACCATTATAGGTTCATGGAGGTGTATAGAGGCTTGCCCAGGTACTCGTAGTCTAATCTTTCTAAATGTGCAGCATCAGTTGCCATCTGAAATTCAAGGCTATTTGTTTCATAACTCTGACAAGTATCTCAACCCTTTCTCCAGCTTGAATCTCATTTAATCCATTAATACGAGGAATCCCATCTCCAATGGAGACCGCTGGATTGTTCTCCTCCATATTAAACTTTGCTTAGAAATTGGTCTTTCTTCTTTTAAAGGGTCATGAGTTCCACGGCTCCTGGACTCGACTTAAATTTCCCTCTCTTGTTTAGCTCTGCAGTAAAAGTGGCACATTACAATGTTTGATAGTTGGAAGTTTGTCACAGTTGAAACTTTCAAACAGCTGATATTTTAGCTGGAATCTAGTTTTGTTTTTTGTTCTTTTTTTTCCCCCTTGCTGATAGAACTGGCACCTAGCCATCTAGCATGTCTAATCGTTATTATAGAGCATGTTTCTTTTCTTTCTCCGTTGTTTTTTCTGGGCACTAATCCCTGCAAGTGGCTTTCAGGATAAGGCATCTATGGATGACGCAACTGGGACTCCATCCAAATCTCATAGAGAAGAAAGCCGAAGGTATAATTCCAGTAGGGAGACCCTTGCCAACAAGTACGCAGCTATAAGAGAACAGCATATGCACTCAGCCTCCTCTGCACCATCAAAAGAGAAGGTTACATCCACGACTTCAGTCTCTTTGCTCGACTCGTCTCAATCCCAAAACCAATTGGTTGGCAATTCAGGCGTCTCATCCTCAGGGTTGTCTTCTACTTGGGCATCAATGAAAAATGGATTTCAAAATTTCAAGGCCAACGTTGGGGCAAAGAAATTTCTTCCATTGCGACAGCTTCAACAAACTACTTCATTTCACACTCGTGTCTCCTCTTCGGAGTCCCTTGATGATATATTTCAGAGGCTGAAGCAGAAACCAAGTAGAGATCACAGTGGAAACTATGGCGATAATGATAGCGACAATGGTGAAGGATTTTGAAAGTTTCAGGACCAAGATCTAATCTTCTGGGTTGTTTGGCCAAAAAAAAAGGAGAAAAAGATCTAATGTTCTTGGTTCGTATTTTGGGAAGTGAACAAGTGTACAAATTGTGAAGCAGATGGGGGCCCTAAAATTTTTTCAACTGCGTGGATCTCCGGATGATTGGCATGGGGACTCTGATACATACCTGAAAACAACATACATGTGTTAATAGTTCATAGAGGAGAGAGGCAACTTAACTTGAAAGAGATCTGGGGGTGTGCTGTTCTCAATTTTCTGTTGTCTACGTGTGTCTCCAGATATAGAGCATATATTGCCCCAGTTTACAGGGTCCAAACTAATCTTAGCAATAGTAAAATTTATCAGAGTATGCGCTGGTTGTGTTAAATCATAAGTTTCAAGTTATAAATAGCAATTCATGGTTGCTCAAGGTTGTGTCGTTTGATGTCTGCCACTCTTTGACAAATTGCTGTGAAGTGATAATGGAAAGGGGTTTTTACATATCGGTCCTTTAACTTTAAAAATTAGATTTTTGATTTTAATCCTCCACATCTTTTAAATTACTTCACTATAGTCCTATTAGATAATTTTTTGTTCGAATTTTTCATTATATTCCTTTAAAGGAGGAAAATAATAGTTATTTCTTTTCTTTCTCTCTTCCTTATCTCTTCCTCTTCTTATTGAGTTCTCTTTGTTCTTTCTCTCTCTTTCTTACTTCTCAGTTAATTTCTATTTTTTTTTCTCTTTTTTTTTCTTAACTCTATATCAAATGGAGAGAGAAATCCAATAAGAAGAGGAAGAGAAAAGCGAGCGAAATAACTGATATTTTTCTCTTTTGGGGGTATAATGGGAAATTTGGATAAAAAATTACGCAGGGGAACTAAAGTGAAGTAACTTAAAGAATTTTGGTGACTAAAATTCAAATATGAAGATTTCATGGGTTAAAGTCTAATTTTTAAGATATAAGGGACCGATGTGTAAAAATCCTAATGGAAAAATAATTTACGTAATTAAATTCTTGTTACATTCTTGTTACGGCTTTCAAATAATGATAGTTCGATAAGTAATTTGTACATAATTGCTCGTGAACTTGTGTCTGATGTGCTAATGGTCTTCATGGTTTCGGAGGGATGAGCCCTTGATAAGATATTGGCGGTTGGGAGTTTCTAGAGGAGCACACCATTTTTCCTTGTGAGCCCACTCCCATAGTGCATTTTTTCGGTCGGGCTGCCAGTGGGCTCACTAGAAAAAATGGTGTGCTTCAGAAACTCCCTTGGTGGTTGAGTTATTACGGGATATCTGTACATTCAAACGTTGTTGGAGAGGAAGGAACTGTAGTTTGCTCCCAGTTTATTGTGTTCATCTTTTGCACTATATTTGGAAGTGCTGGGTTAGTTTGGTATGAGAAATTCAACTGTCCGCTCTTGTTTTTTAGGTAAGAAAAACAGTATATGTTTTAGCATAATTAATTTTTTAAATCGATTAACTATAGAAACTACGAACCCTATACTATATATATATAGGATGTATCACTAATACCCTCTTGCAAAAAAGATTTTATAGAGAAACTTCTTGATAGGGGTATAAGTACAATAAAATTTATTATTTTTTATTGCGCACTTATACGCAGATAGTTTATCTATGAATAAAATTCTTAACGAAAGTATGAGCAATACATTACAAGAGTAGTTGGTACGATTATCATTATTAAATTTTACAATAGCTAACCAGGCTGATAGCTAAAGCCTCGTGCTTCGTCACATAAAGAAAACTTTTAAGAATTCGTGGCTCGCTTGGTGAGTGGCATGGTAGATCACTAGCAATGGAGGAGCCTAGAGGTGGGTGCACCTAATATGAATCCAAGGGAGGGGGTGTCTGGTTCTCATCATTGGTAACTAGGTAGGAAACAATGTTATCCACATTGCTCATATCGATGTCAACTCTATTGAGAGGAGATTGATTTGGTGTGTCAGAGTTGGCAACATGACTTATATGTGGGAGATATTAGAGTAATCCAATACTAAATGACTGATGCAAACACAAAGAGGAAAAAATAGATGAATATGCTTATATTTGAAGTTTTGCCAGAAGAGAGGTAGATCAACCTTTTTAATATCAACATCAATAATAGGTAAAAGGGAAACAGAGGTATCAATCTCGTCAATAACTCTTCATGAAGTGAGCAACACATTTGAAAAAAATTAGAAGAGAGGATTTGGTCCAGAGCATTATGGGTAGATTTGATAATTGTAACTAGAGAAGTAAATAAGAATAAGGTATGATAGCGAAAGCAACATCATCTACAACTAAAGACCAATGTGAAGAATGGATTAACAATCCTCCAGTGAATTAAATAGGAACAAAAAAAAAAGAAGAAGCTATAGTTCCTAATCTTACTAGGATGACCTTTGATATGTACTTAGGTATGTTTCTCAAATATTAGTAAGTAAAAGAATAATGTATATGTGCTGACAACACAAAAAAAATTCCTCTACGACCAACAAATAAAACCAACTTTGCGAAAAGATAGGTTTTCCAACAACTTAATCATCATCTACACTCCATTTGGGAATGAGTTTTCCAATCTGCATCATCTTCTACAACCTCTTAAGGAGGTTTTGGACCAAACTCATGGAGTCCAGGATTCACTTTCTTTTCATCAATTGAGTATAGAATATTCTTTTTACGGAAATCTTTCATTTTATATCAACTAGATGAGAGGGCAAATGAACCCTAGAAATTGTAATACTAGATAAGCTATGCAAGTGTAGATGAATTACGATGAAAAGGTTGGATTATGATATTTTGTAGAGAAAAATGAATATTTTGTCGCAAGTATTGGGAACTTTTTTTTGTTGATACCATATGTCCATCAATAAATAAGAAAATAAATAAAGCACTAAAGAAAATAGGATGATTTAATTGGTGAGTATAGGATGATTTAATTGGTGAGTGTAACCCTGCACATCTCAATGTATGGATAGTATTTAGCAATGTATCGAAAACAAATATGACAAGACTAAAAGTACAATAAATAAAGGAAGCACTACTGCTATACCATCACATACAAACATATAATGAAAAATTATCTTTGAGACCAAAGAACAATTTATTTCAGCAAAATAATTATTATGTCAAAGAATATGATATGATTAAAAAAAAAAAAAAATCCTTACTACAAACTTTGGGACTTAAAGTCTAGAAGAACAACAGGAATAGCAAAAGAAACTATTGTCATCCTTATTGAAATAGCATAAAATATATAAACTAAATCCTTGCATAAGACTTTTACGGTGGAAGTATCTATAAAGTATCTAATAACTCCTCAAGATATGATTTCAGCTATGATGGTTCTTTCTTTTTAGTAATCTATACTTCAGTAGTGTTGGACATGCTAAACAAGAATCGTTAGAACGGCCAAGAAAGTGTAATAAAAGAGTAAAGAGTAACATTCAGACATGTTATGTATGTTGATGGTTAATTAAAAATGAGAAAAGTTTAGGCTCTAATACTAACTGTAAAGTCCCACTATTTATCAAATGATAGTTGAGTCTTTTGGTAATGCATGATAATACAACAAGCTTTATAATCAGTACATATACAAGCACAATGAATTATTGTAAATTTAAAAAAAAAAAAATCATTCAATTTAAACTTTAGAAAAATCTCATATATATCCTAAATAGATAAACTTGTCAAAATTCTAATATAAAAGTGGGTATTACAAAGGACTTACAACTTAGAAAAGCCGGCTCCTCCTATTTCAATTCAAAGAGGGGTTGCACAAAGGAAGAGTGGTCATGGACCTGAACTCAAGTACTATACCAAGGTGGCTATCGATCACCACTCAAAACCTAGTGGATGTCACTCTGAATCTCAAATAATATTGAGGAGGCTAAAAAAAACTTCTTGGTAGCAAGAAATGAGAGACAATAGTTGCATGTTTCTGTTGGATTGTGATGCCAAAAATACGAAATGATACCACCCATCTGCCTCCTATAGGCCTTGCCTATTCCTGATAAGGGGCAGGAAGACTTGTATATGGATTTTGTGGAGAGATTACCACCAAGCAATATTAAAATGACTGTACTCATTATTATCAATTATCTTAAAATGTATGCACATTTCTTCCCAAGAAGGTAGCACAATTGTTCTTCGATATGTGTTTAGATTGCACTGACTTTTGCACTTAATTGTTGGAGATTGAGAACCATTTTTTTGGGAATTTGTAGAAGAACATCTTTAATTTGCATGGTAGTAGGTTGGATCATGGCGTATCACCTGTAATTGAAAGGTCAAACCGAGATTATCAACAGCTTGGAGACATCTTAGTTGTTTTACAAATAAAAGGTCAAACCAAAATTGTTAGTAATAGCTTGGAGACATATCTTGGTTGTTCTGCAATAGAAATCCACAAGAGTGGATGCAATGGTTAGCAGTTGGGCAAGTTTTGGTGCGACTCAACATGGAATTTGTCGGCACTGACTGCACAGCCGTTTACGGGAGGCCGCTACTAACCTTTTTGTCATACGTATGTTAAAAGAGCAGAAAGAGTTCCTAATATTGATGACTCCTTGTTAAGTCATGAAACTATTCTGGACCTCATTTAAGCAGGCTAAAGGCTAGATGAAGTTATATGCAAATAAGATCTAGATATTGCAGGAGTTTGAAGTAGGATCATCGGAACTACTGAAGAGCCAACCCATTAAGCAAGTCAACCACTGACCATAGAACTTGTCCTTTAATTCTTTGGTCCCAATCAAATCGTCAATCACGTAGACTTTGTGGCCTACAAACTAATTCTTTTACCCGAAGTAAAAATAAACAATGTATTCCTACTACCTAACACACACACACGCATATAGACACACACATATGAGTAAACGGAAAATTAACTGACATAGAAGGAAAATTCTTAACTGACACTTAAGTGGCCGTATCAATATATTACATATGACACCACTCAACATAACAAATAAAAGGAAAATCCTTAAGTTAATTTCCCATTTACTCATATATATATATATATATATATATATATATATATAATTATATATATATATATATATATATATATATATATATATAATTATAATTAGTTAAATTTATTTTAGCTACTATAGTATGTAAAGACCAAGATAATCATATCTTTTAATTAAATTTTACCTTAACGGAAAATTACTTAAATTTGAATACTAAAATTCTCAAAAATATCAGCACACCCAACCACCCTATCTTGCTTAACTACAACAACTTTTCTCCTCTTTTCCAATTTTTCTTCACGTAAAAAAGGATGAACAGAAGAGAAGATGTGAAAGTACAATAGAAAGAAAAGAGAAGGAACAGGAGATTCCTATTCTTGGCTATGTTTTCATGAATATTTCCGCAATAAATTGATAAAAGTGCTAATTTCATCCTTTCCTTTCTCTTTTCTTTTGATCTATGTTATAATTTATTTAAAATGGTATGCTTTTGACCACTTCAATTAAAGTGCCTTAGTGCTAATACATGATATTAGGTTGCAGCAATCTGGTAATTATAGATAACTGTAAAACCTATATTAATCCATGTCCTCATTGGTATTAGCTTGGTCCTAATTCAGCTTAATTATGAGTGACTTCTACCAAATTATAATTATCATATAGTTGTGGCTGCCTCAATCCATGTCTCTTTGGAATTACATACCAGCCAATTTGTGCATATAAGTATACATCAAAATTATGCACAACACTCATGTTTGCAAAGTAGCTTGGTCGTGAGAATGATAATAAAAACCTAAAAACACAATTAGTAGCAACCTAATCTTTTCATTCTCTACATATTTTGGGTCTATCATAAACTAATAGAATATGTATATCCTAAAGAAGATAAACCATATATCACGTATATTATTTTTGCTTATAAATATAGTAGAAGATAGGCCTCCTTTGTAAAGTATATAATTGGTAAAACTAATAAGGCTTAAAGCCTTAAAGCCATGAACTATATAACTATTTGTTTAATTAATCCAGTTCATAATTATGAATTCAGAAAATTACAATTAGCAGGAAAAAATCATTACATTCAACATTCGACTAGAGACAGATCACTAATATATGAGAACCTAAAAGCGAATTTAATTAAACTGATATCTTTATTAGAGAAGCATCATTGTAAGTTACGTCACTTCAAAATAGTTTGAATAAAAAACTAAAATAGTAATCCACAATGGTTTTGTTAGAGCACTAATATTTTATAATGATGGAGGAACAATTTAGATTAAGGTCAAACTGGAAGGACTCACAAGAAAGTTCAAGTTTTGCAGTAGGCAATTGTTTTTTAAAAGACATACAAAACTCCCATTAGTTTTTCGTCTCTTTGAAATGAACATAATTTTCTTACATTTTTTACATTTTGATTTATTTACATATATATATATATATATATATATAGGAAAAATAGAAATGAGCTGACAGCTCACGCAAGTTATCTGAGCTGCAGTTCATGTCCACTATCTATAATAATCTTTTTAAAAAAGTTTCTTTTGGATTATGATCTCGACCCCCTAGGGTTCACTCATACCCAATTTCTTGGGTTTTAGTTATGATTTGGTCCTCAATCAAGTTAATACAAAATTAAGGATTTGCAATGAATAAGACATTTTGTATGTATTCGATGAAGGGGTAAATGAACTTCAAAATTTATGAAATTTAATCCGAAAGAAGTTAAGGAAATAGAGATTTAATTGAAGAAAACAATTGAAGAAAAATCATTGGATCATTATAGTTTTGCCGCTAGCTCACGTATGTTTTCCTGAGCGGGCGCTCACCTACAGTAATCTTTATATATATATATATATATATATGCACTACTTAGGTATTTTAGTATTATTTGCGGAAAAACAGGTTTTTACTAAGGAATAAACAAAAAGAAGTCCAAAAGATGATTATTTCAAACCCAAAGCCCAAAAATTCAAGATCATATTATGAAATGCAAAAATAAATTATGATAAAGAAAAAATAAATCAAGAATGAGAACAAATTGTTGGGAAAGAAATCGAGTAGATCAAGTAAAAAGTTATGAATAATCAATTTGTTATGGAGAAAATCTTGAAAAATCAAGTTGTTAGGGTAAATCAAATTGAAGATTTCAATAAATCAAACTGTTAAGTCAAGCTATTAGAGGAAATCAAGTCAAAAATTTTACCAAATCAAGCTACTATGAAAAACATTATGAGAAATCAGGCTATTAAAGATATATCAAGTCAAATATTTATCTTGATCCTTTTAACTATTTTTTAACAAATGTAACTATATATTTCATCTATAAATAGAGAGAAAATTTTCATTTAGAGGAGGATGAGTTGATAGTTTATTGCTTTTAAAAATTCTATCTTTTGCATGTATTTTGGTATTTATATATAAAAATTGAAGTTCTTTTTTTAAGGTACATGTTTATTTTAATATAAAATTTAATTTATTAATTATTTGATGATGTTTCAATACTTCTTTTCATCTTGTATTTCTTTTTTTATTGTTCATAGATAAGTAAATTTGGTAGGATACTTAGGATGATTAAACTAAACTAGTTTATTAATTAGATATACTATTTCATCTCTCATGCTTAATATATGAATTAGATTATCTAAATCTCATTATAATAATCCATAACTTAGCCTATACTTAATTGAAAATTATTTATAGTTATTATCTAGTTAGATTTCGATGTAAACAATCATTTCTATTAATTCATTTCTAAATTGATAGGTAATGATAATTTTTGTATAACTTATTCCTTTTGAATTAAGATTAATAATTGATTATAAAAAGAGAAAATTAATAAATCTATTTATATATCAATACATACCTATTTCTCTATTATACAGTTTAAAAATATCAGTAAATCAACTCTTTTTCTTATCATTTCTCCCAAAATAGAACTAAAACTAGATAAAATCAACTTTCATGTTGATCGACTTGCATAGTATTACAATAAAAAAATGTACACTTGCATTAATTATAATTTGCACATTAAGTTTTCTACGTCATTATTGCGAGAGACAGTTATTTATTTAGTTTTTTAAATTCTTTTATATGATTGATTCAGTATTTTAGGAAATTTAGTTATAGGATCCAATAACCAAAACTGCCAGTTATGGCAAAGGTAAGTAATCAGTACCCAAATCTTTTTATTATTTAGTAATTATTCTTCCTAATTTTGTAAATTCTTCTACTATAATAAAAAGGAAAAACATAACAATTTTAGGAGACAACAAAAAAAAAATTAGGAATATTATCTAGGCATTGATACTTAATTTCTGTTGGTAATTAGTGGAGAGAGGTATGTGATCTTTAAACTCATGCATGTATATAGATTATGATTTATAGTTGATGTGAGGAATTTTAATTTATTGTTTCTTTATTTTTAAACTCAATTAAGGGCAAAACCCAATAAATAAGATGGGAATTTCTTCACCATTTCTTAACCTGCAAATTACTTCTTTATCAGTATTGACCTAGGTCTAACTAAAAGCAATTAGACGTTGGCCCTAAGGATTTTAAAGTTGAATAGGACAAGCAGATTAAAAGGTAAATCAAATTTCATATTTGACAAGTTGATTGGTGTATAGGAATGTATTCTTAAGGTGGCTATTTTATTAAGAATCGTTGGAAACCGAAAAATTTTCCACTCGATTTGACTGATCTGGCTAATCAGTTGGCTAAATTTGGAATTTGACTAACCAAACAAGCAACTTAATATGGTTAGGAGTTGTCTAGTTGAGTTTATGGTTGTCTTAAATTATATGTTTTGTTTTTTTTATTTGTTTAGTTAGGATTTTTCTTTTATCCTTTTTTTAATATTTTACCATTTGTTTCTCATCCCTCAGACTTTTTATTTTTAGATGTTCTTTCCTTCAACTCTATGCCATCATGTTCTCTTATCAAACGTCAACATCTATTTATCATCATTGCTGTAATTCTGCTCATGTTCATGAGTGTCCTTGGAAAGGAAATTTGTTAAGACTAAAATCAAGAATAAATACACATCACATATCAAGGACCTATTAGCGATCCCAATATATTTAAATGCAATAGGAATAGGAAAATTTTCTATTATATAATCCCAAAGTGTATCAAGAAAGTTCTCCATCCCATCATTTCTTTACGAATCCAATATCTTCATCTTTAGAATTCAGTTATGAGCCTGAAACACAGTCGAACATGTTAAAGAAAACCTCAAAAGATTTGAGTGAATTCTCACTTCACACTGAATTTTCTTTGGAATCCAGTTTAGCCACCTTCGTGCAAAGCTGTGGCACCAATTTTAAAGTTTTATTCCGGCTAAAGGAATAAGTAGACTGGTTAGCTAATACTATCAGTGAGAGAGACAAGGAATCATTTTCTAATTTGCCTATTGAAGATCCAATACCTAATCAATCAAACTTGAACTTACTTAGATTCAATGAACAATTACTTCATTCATCTTGTAAAGTTGATTTGATGCAAGAAATGTCAAATGACTATGTAAATAATAATTTTACATATTTTAGTTATTTCGGCAAAGATTCTGAAAAAAATTTCTAGAAAAGCAACCCATATTTTTTTTATAAGTCTACACCACCATATTTTGTCACACATTCTTTGCACTATTTTACTAAAACTTGTGAAGGTATTTCTAAAGAGGAACGTGTGTCCCTTGATGAGTTGCCTCATGATAAGTTTGCTAGTCACATCTTCTATGGATTGTTTTGATAAGACTTGTTTGAAATTTTTTCAAGATGAATTGTTGTTTCTCAAAGATTTATCTAATGATGAGGTAATTATCGATGCTCCTTATCTCAATTTCTCTCCATGGAAGCTATTCCAGCTCCAGAAGCACTACGATCCCCAATCGACGTGTTGCCCTTGCCTATCTGGCTTTGAACTATCTTTTAATTCGGAATGATAGGCATACTAAACCGTCCTATTTGCCTACCTGGTCAGACAGTGTGTAAACTGCGAAGGCCGACTGAGAATGATGAGACCTATGATGTTAGATCAAAGCATTCATGCAAAGCAACTTTGGAAAGTACTGAATGAAAGGACGTTTTCCTATATGGCTTATTTTGATAAATTTGATAATAGTTTGAAGAATATTTTTAGTGAGGAGCTCAAATTTCTTGAAGAGTTGGAGGGACCATCTAAAATTGAGCTCAAACACCCACTCTATCATAGTGAGTATAATATTATACATGAAGTAAATGTGCTAGTTAAAAATGAGAATGTTAATGGATTGTGTGTGGATGATGAACAAGTCATAATTCCTATCTTCGAAATTTTAATGTGAAAAAATAAGAAAAACTATAGCAAGAAATTAAGGAAAATTAAAATCATAATGCAAATTCTTAATGCATTATTGACAAAAAGACTTAAATCATCCATATCACGACATAAATGAATACATCATGAAAGTGAAAAAGGAGTACATGAACATTTAAAAGGATGCATAACTCTAGTATGTAGGATGAATGATTATTTTGTGAAAATTATAAAATATGTAAAATAATATTTTTATTTTTAGTGTAAAGATTTTTTAAAAATTATTTCTTTTGTTTTATTAAAAAAAACTGCCTATCCTTTTTAATCTTTGCCTTGAGGACAATGCAAGATTTAAGTACGTGAATGATTAATTCTTTTGTTTTTTTAGATGTTTTCTCGTTTATCAAATTTTTATATAGTGTTTTTATTTAAAAGAATATTCTTCTAGTGTTTTTCATTTTCTTTTGATTTCTCTTTTATTTTCAAAAAAATAAAAATTTTCATAATTGAACAAATTAGTAATAAGTATTATGTATCCTTGAGTTCAAATTCAAAAGTTAAGTTAAAATAATAATTTATTAAAGTCCTATATTGGAGATAAAAATTTAAAAAATTAATATCATCTTTAATATGTTTAAGTGAAGATATACCTCACTTAGATTTACACAATAATCTAATCTTGGAATAAAAATGAACAATTTGAAGTACTTTTAAAAAAGATTAAAAAAATATAAGTTAATAATTTATTACAAATTACCTGGGTATTAATGCCTCAAGAAGCATTAATATTCACATTGAAAGGTGATAAAAGAAAAAATAATAAGTCATGTTCTGAGGCTTTGGTTACTCAAGTAATTATATCTTGTTCTAGGGTGCTTCAATGCCTAGTGCCCTATGACCAATTGGTTTAGAAGTCACTAATCTATAACTTATACATATGTATCCTAGAAAGTTTAAACAAGATATTTATTTAAGTTCTAAAAGGAAGAAGAAGAAGAAGAAGAAGAGGAAGAAAAATAAAAATATGCAAGTGAAAAATAAAAATCCCGAGATTAAGGATTATCTCACTGTCACCAGGTACATGTGATTAAAACATAAGACATATGATATAAAGAATAGATATGATTCTTTTGACTTGAGATAATATTATGAACAAAGATTCTTGAGTACTTAGATATTTAATTACTAATAAATCTAGTTATGGACTTCTAAAAAAATAAGAGAGATTTTTATTTTCTTTTATTTTTGGTTTATCCTTATTTTCTTTTTACTTCTTTGAATTTTGTAAGTATATTCACTATAAACCTTTACAAAATAATACCTGTCCACTATGAAAACCTAGGCATTTAAAGGTTTGTTACACAAGTGCAACCGTGATTCCCATGAAAGTGATTTAGAATTCATAAGTCTCATGCTTAATATATAAATCAAGTTTTCTAAATCTCATTTTATGATTCATAAGTTCCGATTTTTGATATATTTTATATTCAATTAAATAACAACCTATACTTAATTGAAAATGATATATAATGTTAATTAGATTTGGAAGAACTTGATATGTATAATCAATTCTATTAATTCATTTCTAAATTGGTAGATTATGGCAATTTTTTTTATAACTTATTCTTTTTGGATTGAGATTAATAATTTATTATAAAAAAGATAAAGTTAATAAATATATTTATTAATCAATCAAGCGGATTTTATCCAAGTATCTATTTATCTATTATATAGTTTAAAAATATCATCAAATCAACTCTTTTCTCTTATTAAATTACCTAGAAAGAATTAAAACTAAATAGAATTATCTTCCTGTGGATCTACCTACATACTATTACAATAAAGAATTATGCACTTGTAGTATTTATAATTTACATCACTATGCAATTTTATCAGGCAGCCATCAATGGTAGTGTGACTGGCCATCTAATATTTATTTTTTGCTATCTTTCTTATTAAATCGTTTATCTTACTTGCACAGTCTTGTTCTAATTTCTCTCTTATCTATTACACATACATACTATTATTTATTTGCTATTTTACATACTATTTTATACTATATGTACTCTGTTTTTTTAAATTTGACTCTTTCTTGTATTGATAAACAATGTGAACCACCTTAAGGCCAACTTCTCAATTCAAGCATAATTCCAAAGAAAATTCCATATTTTTACATGTTTGCCAACTATTTTTAAAGCCACATTTTGAATGTACTCTTTTTCATTTTTAGATATTAGCATGATTTATTTAAAAAATTTAAGAAATAAAGAAATTTGAGGTTAAGGGGGAATTGAAATGAGTATTTATACACATATTTTAGGAGATTTATCTTTTTAGGTTATACAGCCGAAATTGAGGGACCTAATATAGGAGGTTCGAGTTTGATTGCTAGAATACCGTCATATGTGGGTTTCAGATCCAGGAGCCCAAAATCTTCCATCATATTTTCTTGAGTACCTACCTGCATGGGACGTTTTTAAAATATGTGACCTTTTACTCCCAAGAGTGACACTAATAAGTAATAACCTAATTTTCATGTATAATTTTTTTATCAATAACTTAGTTATTTTATTAATATACATGATCTATACAAGTACAACTTATAGATTAATAATAATTCCTTTATAATGCTCAGTTTCATTGCATGCATTTTATACGCTATGTATTAAAATATCACAAAAAAGTGTATATGCACTATCATATTTTTATTGATGCATTTGCTAGATTATTCTAATGATCCTGATTTGACATGCCAAGGCCCTCCTAACTTATAGGTAATACAAGAGGAAGACCCGCCGCACTTGCACATACGTTGTAGACAAAAAAGGGTTAGCACGCGGTGCAACCCACGCGATTGCACCGCGCGATTACCTGCGTGGTGTGCAACCCCACGGGTGGCAACCTGTGGGATGCCACCTGTGGGGTTGCACCCGTGGGTTGCCACCCGCACGGTGCACCCCCACACAGTGCTATATGTGGGTGCCTTTCGAATGTGGGTGATTCAGTTTCATATAAATTTTGCCCACGACGTGGACAGACTCTCATGGAATTGATAAAAGGGAGAAAATTCTCAAAGAGAGGCGAGAGAGTTTCCAAAGAAGAGAAACAGGGAGACGAGAAAATCCCGAGAGCGGAGTTCCCTCCCCTTCTACTCCGGGTAGAGTTTGGTGCCAAAAAAATCAATCGAAGCGACGTTCAGATCGCCATCGGAGTGCAGAAGTAAGGCTCCACTACTGCTAGAACCCACAAATTAAAAGAGAAATTGAAATCAATATTTTTTCATTCTTATATCTCGATATTCATTTGTAATTTCTCTTATTATTGTAATTCTAAAGTAAATTTGTAATAGAAGAAAATTTCCAATTTTTGGGCATACAAGAATTGGTTATGTAGAAAAAAAATAGGGTTACCATGCGGTGCAACCCACGTGGTTGCACCCGCGGGTTGCCACCCGCGAGGTTGTGCCCACGGGGTGAACCCGCAGGGTTGCACCTGCGGGATGCCACCGCGGCGTTGCACCCGCGGGATGCCACCTGCACGGTGCACCTCCACACAGTGCTATCTGTGGGGTGCCTTCCGAGCATGGGTGATTAACGTGGGTGATTAAATTTTATGTAAATTTCGCCCACGACGTGGACAGGCTCTTGTGGAACTGAAAAAAGGGAGAAAATTCTTAAAGAGAGGCGAGAGAGTTCCCAAAGAAGAGAAACAGGGAGACGGAAAAATTCCGAAAGCGGAGTTTACTCCCCTTCTCATCTTGCTAGAGTTTGGTGCCAGAGAAATCAATTGATGCGATGTTCAGATCATCAACGGAGTGCAGAAGTAAGGCTCCACCGCTGCTAGAACCCACAAATTAAAAGGGGAATTGAAATTAATCTTACCCCATTCTTATATCTCGATATTCTTTTGTAATTTTATGACTGTAATTCTAAAATAAATTTGTAATAGAAAGAAGTTCCCAATTTTCGGGCGTACATACTTCGAGAAAGAGAAGAAGATATATAGGTGTTTTTTTTTTAACAACCATTGGGAGGAAATAATTGACTTTGTATTATTGCTTTCTTTTGGAAATTGTTATCTTATTTTATTATGCTATTCCAGCTTTATGTTTAGAATTGTAATATATTCCTTACTCTTTGGATTTTACCACCAAACTGTGAAATTTTATATTCCTTTGAATATATTTTCTTCTTAATTCATATCAATAATTCTTTAGTTTTATGTGTATGTGGTCATGAGATAGTAGATTTGTTGTACTTTTAGAAGGTGTAGTCGTTTTCAATACACTATCGAGCGCTACTCGTACCTTAGGATATGGGGCGTTCTAGTTGGTATCAGAGCCATAATTTGATTTGGCCTCTGCTATTTACGACCACTGCCACATATTCATATATGTATATATCAACTTTACTTCTGTTCTTTGTTCTTCTATTATTTCTTTGGTTCCTTATATTCCATCATTCTATTTATCCTTTGATTCCTAATATGCTCCAAGTCCTTTGTTTTACAGAGAAATTGCCAATCGTCGCATCATCTCATCTCATACCACTTCCCAGACAGAAGACCCCTATATAATGAAATTAGGGGGCTTATTGAGAATTAGTAGCAATAGACTTAGATGTTGCGATAGAAGTTAGTGGCTGGGAGGCAAAAGGACGGAGTATGTTGGGCTTCAGGAAATTGAACCTGGTCCTATTTTATGGAATTGAAGTACCTATGGAACTAGCAGTAGTTGGTGGATGCTGAGAACTTGCCGGGTGCAGCATGTATTGTAGATAGAGATCAAGCTGAGGTGGTCAAGATCCAGCTAATGGACATTACTCGTACTTCGTGGTCGGTAGAAGAAAATTGCTTGGTAAGACCTATAAATAAGGATACCTTCAAGGGTAATTTCTGTGCTATGTTTTTATTTCCCTCAGATGGCTTTGTGGACTCGGAGCAGAAATTCATCCATTTGGAGCAAGGGAGTCATTCAGTGGATGAGTATGTAGTGGAGTTTCTTCTGTTGAGAAGGTTTGCCTAGTTGTTGTAGCTCAAAAACTGGACAAAACTCAGCAGTTTCTAAATGGACTTACCTTTGAGACTTAGGAGCGCATTATTATTCTATGGTTTTAGACATGCTCAAGTCTTGAGTGCTGCCAGAGTGCAAGAGCATATAGCAACCTAAAAGAGGAAGGCTTAGATTAGTTTCCAAAAGAAAACTATTACACATAAAATAAGAGCTCCGACCAAGGGTGATGCTGCATCGATAAAGAAGCATCAATTTACTCAACAAAATTGACCAGTGGTGTGTAATTACTTACTCAAGTCCGGACATGTTAGAATGGAGTGTAGGCAGGCCCACAATCTATGTTTGATTTGTGCTAGTTTGAATCCCGCTATCAAAAGTAAGAGCATAATGTGACATGTTTATTTAAGGAATCACTTCTTTATATAGAGGGAAAGTGATATGAAACATTTTACTGCCAGAGACAAGAACCTAACGCGATAGATTTATTTAAAGAATCATTCTTTTTACTAAGAGAGGAAGTGATATGGAACATTTTGCTGTTAAAGGTAAGAACTTAATATAACAAACTTATTAAGAGATTTTTAAAATTCCTAGCTATCAATAGATATAGTATGCCTTTACCAACTTTAGTTTACATTGGGCTATCTATATTATTTTCCTTAATATAATGAGTTGTCGAGAATTTTTTTAGTTCATTTCACAATAATTGGGTACCCTTACGGCAGAACAAGGGCAAGCATCAACTATTATTCTTGATTTTAACCCTTTGAGGGTACATCATGTAAAGTGAGGCTACTCATGCACGAAATTGGGCCTTCCTATTTTGTTTGGAGGAGACTTTTTAAGGAACTTGTCATTAATAGGCATCAACATCCTATCACCATCTCAGTTGATTAGACGGTAGGCCCATTTATATAGACTATCTCTACTACAGGGGGTTGTTTCCATTTTGGCTGGAATTTTCTTTTGGTCTTATATGTCATAATCATCAGTTTTCTGACCGTTAAGACCATGTCTTATTCTTTGTAAGTCCTCCCTTTAGCTTTCATGTTGAGTGCTTTAGTAATGCATGCTTGATAGACTTCAATCTGCTGTTGTGCTTTAAGTGCTTCTTGTCTAGTGCTTCAACCCTTGAAGCCTTCGACGATGTTTTTATTTAGTCATCATCTCTGTTACCAATACGATGAATTTTCAGGGGCAGGATGGTGTTGCATACATACACTAAAAAGAATTGGGTGAATTTTCTTGGGATCCTGACTATAGTCTGGTAAGCATATATACATTCCCTTAATTTTTTGTCTTAGTCAAGTTGATTTGTGGAGAGGAACTCTTGAAGGAGCTTCTCAATAGTTTTCTTGAAAGCTTTGTCTAGAGTATTAGCTATTAGATCATAGGGTGTAAAAGACATGTTTTGAATTTTGAACTTCTTAAAAATTTATGCAAAGGCTCAGCAGACAAACTATGGCTCATTATCATGAATGATTTGCTGAGGAATATTGAAGAGATAGATTACCTAATGCCTAATAAGTTTGATCAAATATGTTATTTTGTCCTCTCTCAAAGAGACGACTTTGGTCCATTTGGACAAGTAACAATTATCGCATATATAAACTGATATCTTCTACATTATGGTAAAGTGATGGGTCTAATGAGGTTATATCTCACGTCTCAAATGGCCAAGTGGTGACGATCGAGTGTAAATACTTATGAAATTGGCATGTATCTAGCAACAATGACAATGTCTTACATATAGTATGGCGTTTTTTTATTATCTTTGGCCAATATTGCTGAGTCCCTAATCAGTCTCAAAGCTATGGTCCAGGATAGTGGCCTCGTAGGTCCCGTTGTGGGCTTCTTCAAGTACTTTTTGTGCCTTTTTTGTGAAAGGTATTAAATAAAAACAACATCATATGATTTGGCAACATAATATTAGAATGTTGTCGCCTTTCCCTTTATTGATGTGGCTTCCTTAGGATTATCAGGAAGTATATTGTAGATTGCATAATCAATAAAAGTGAAGCACCAATCTCGGGGTTCCAAATTGATTTCTGCCTAGTGCACTTTGCTCGCCTCCAAAACTATCTTAGGGTAAAGAAATTCGTGGCTATCTATGTTAACATACTTACTTGATCTAGAAGCTAATGCCAGAGTGGCTGCAAGTAATGCCCCAACATCACCATACACGTTTTCATGATGTAGCACGTGATTAATGTAAAATCCTTCAAAGGTATTAGCCAATTTAATTGTGGCTTGATGGTAGGGTATGAGGTCCTAATATTTATCTTTATATTCTTCTGTCATTTGGTTGACGACGAGTTTAGAATTAGTGTATATTTCAATGTGTTTCACCTCCGGAGGCCAATGATAACTGCATGCAACATGGCTCAGTGAATGAATACAGTGAGGGATCACATGCTTTTGTAGAGATATAAATACCACTTCACTCCGGTTGCAGTTCTTTTTGCTGTGCCATCAAATAACAATTGCCATACCCGTTCTTTAAAAATCATATTAGCTTCCGTTGTTTCATCTGGATAATTTCATAAAGTTTGAAAACTTCTGGGACTAGATATTCCGCAAGAAATTCTGCTATTATATGGCTTTTTATTCCCTTTTATGGCACGAAGTGCATGTCAATGGGTGATAGTAATACAACCCAATTTGTCAGCCTGCTTATTCAACAAACTAGGCTCTCATGAGTAACCTCAGTGAGTTAATTTTGGACTTTACATGTATCATTTGGCCTAGTAGGTAGTGTTACATATTTTGGACTGTAAATACTAGGGCTAAACATTCTTTCTCGATTGGGGCACACCATTGCTCAACACCTATCAATGTGCGGCTTAAGTAATTATAACTTGTTTGTGTCTCTGCTTATTATTCTGGGCTAGTGATTTGCCTAAAACAAGTTGTATGCTTGCATATATAATGAATAATTTTCCTAACATATGGGCCATCAGAACAGGAGGATGCATCAAGTACTTCATACAAAAGGGTATCCATGAATAATTCTCAACCCTTATAAAGGGTCACTTTTCACAATTAGGGTGCAAAGTTCCCCTTGCTCATAACAATATATCAAACATTGGTGGAGAGTGGATGAGACTACCATGTTGGTATCGATCAAAGAGCATCCTAAGAGAAGACTTTAAGAAATATTGACATCGATAATGTAGCACATTACCTCGGTTTTAAATCTTCGATTTGGCACCAGAGCCTAATCATTCCAAGTGGGTGGCTACCATTAACATTTAAGCCAAAAATAATAGTGTTGATAGGAGACAACTGTAGAATCTTCAAAAGATGTATAAGCCTTCGTGGTTTAATGCTCAAAGCAGTCTAGATCCAACTAGATGCAGCTCATTTCGGTTCAGCTGATGTACCATGTATAATATGAGGGTATATTATGCTTTGCATTCTTAATTTGCATGTTTTCGGAGGAGAATGTGATGTGAGGGATTTGCCTCATCATTTAGTGACAATGTGGGCATGAGTGTTTGCTACTTGTGGATTGCCTAGTTGCCTGTGTTAGGAAAACTTTTGAGTAGGCCAGTGCTTCTCTACTAGACTTTGATAGGCAGAACAATGCATACAAAGTAGTCTTATCTTGGATGCTGGCTAATCGGGCCAGAACATCAAAGCAAAAGGGCGAGTTGGAGACTCGCTATCTTTTCTAAGAGTTTTATCGAAATGAAACTCTTACTACTTGATGGGTTGTTCATCTGGTCCTTTTGTATGTTTTGAAAGATTACCCGGGCTTTGCCATTGTGTTTGAGGTAGCTTTTGCTGGATCTGGTGGCAGTGCTCTTTTAGGTTGAGTGGCTAATGTTGCCTTTTCCATCTCTGAATCTGTTGACATAACCGTGTTATTTGGATTCTCTTCTGTCATTGTAGAGACAACATTACAATTGCATAGCTTTCCTTTTGAATGGGACTTCTTATTGGTATTTGCAGAAGTCCATTATTTGTCTTGAAAGAGATTGGGATGTATCCACATGATTTTTCCTTCATCACCAAAGAATGTAGATAGAGCTTTTTGTTATTGGCTATGCGAGATTTGAACTATCCCATTCATAGCCAGCGTTAATTGTCACCATGTTAGCTAATAATTTCTTTTGTTTGGATTGAAATTAAATCACCTTTGTATCTATGAAGGCTTGGATTTTGTCTTTAAGGATACAAAAATCCTTAGTAGGGTAGCCAATAAGTGTATAGTATAGACAGTATTTAGGATCGTCTATTCTTCCTGCTTCTTCTGGCTTCTTAATTTCTGGCAACTTAAAATGTCGTATGCTTATTAAAAAGGTGAAATATGGTAACATCATACTCATCCTTAAAGGTATATGTATTTTGACAGCAAAGTTGATTTGGAGTAGTTCCTGTCTTTGAATATGTTGCATTTGAATTTGGCATGGTCTCATTATGTTTCTTCCTCGTTGATCGAGAAGATTGTCTAAATGGTTTGTTCATGATGTTCCTCCTATTTGATCTTTGTTTTTCATCCTGTCTGAGAATATCTTTAGCTTGATTGCCCTACTTCACCAACTCCTTCCACGATCAGGAATCTACAACATCCATTTTAACAAGCATATTTATCTAAAAATTATGCTTACAAGTTTTGACAATGGTTTCATACAACAATGCCTTGTGGGCATCACAGAGACATTTCACGAATCATGTTATGGAAGTTTTAACAAATTTGTCTTCTTTCTACTTTGTCCTAAGAGGGAGTGTATCGATATTTCTATATCATCTTCAAAGAATAGGACTAGGAACTCTTGCTCGAGATTAGTTCGAAGCATGATGATGCCTGGCGGTACTTGAAACCAGCTAAAGGTAGGAACTTTCAAGCTACTTATGAAGAGTTGCAAGATAAGTTCATTCCCCAATAATACATGTATCCTGATCATATATTTAACGATCCTGTCGTTTTGAAACCCACTACCTATATTTCCCTCTAGTCTTTATTTTTTTCTCTAAATTTACATTTTACCTAATGATAAAAATCCTTTGACTTGAGGAAAAAAATATGGCAATAACATAATTGCAATATTGCAAAAGGGGTTGTTAGAAGAATATATCGACTTATACTCATTTCATGCACATCATTCTCCTCCACTCCTCTATACTTGACTATTGAAACTCAATCCTTTCCTTCCGATTTCTCATCTCATCCTCTTCATCCTCCTCTACTTCATACTTATCTTTCCAAAAGCTCCAAGAGAAAAAGCTTCTCCAAGGTAAAGATCTTCTGAAAGACTGATGAGTATCATATATTGTATTTTTCCTTCCATACTTTATCTATTTTTTGTATATAAATAAATGCTATTCGGGTATTTTTAGTATCTTTTGCAGATAATCCAAATTATACAAGGAAATGGCATGAAATCAGAGTTGGACTCGAAAATCAGAGTCCGAAAAGTTTCCAAAGTAAGTAAAACTACGAAACTATAATGTTTCAGAGACGCAAAGTCGAATACAGTCAGGAAAACTAAATAAAAAAGACAAGAGCTTCACTTACAAAAATCTTCAAGCAATTTGTAGAATATTAGGCCGCTAATTAGCGTATTTACCGCTAAATAGCGGCCAAAACGTGGGCCCACATTCCGAGTTTTCTCCCGTAGCGTCTTTGTAATTTACTGGATTTAGTGGTTCTGTTAGAAATATGGTTTGGTTTCCGAGGCCTATATGTTTGCCGACCCTTGTATTTTGACGGGATTCTGGAATTTTAGTATTCGATTTTTCTTATCAATAAAGTTGGGATTTTTGCTGAAGGTCGACGGCTACAATACCGTGTCCAGAGGTAACCCATTATTCTTGAGAATTTTACTTGCTTTCTGCATAGATTTAATTGCTTTCTATTTTAGGGTTTACCGCTTTCTAGATTAGGGTTTATCATTTTATGAATAAAAATTTGATCTTCCTTAGTAATAATCATGAGTAGCTAATTAGATTAGCTCTAGGATGTAGATGAAACTAAGATCCACCATGCAATTATTTTCTAATATTTTTCTTCTTAAATAAAATTGATAAAGCCATGATTTTTCAAATGAAAGATTAAAATACAAGGACCCGAAGTTTAGAACTTTGATAGGTTATACTTGAATTAGGATTCTTGATAATCTATGCTTAGTTAGAGATTGGAGTTGCTGGTTTTGTCTTTTTATTTGAATTATCTAAAAGATTTAGTTTATTTTTATATGAAGTAGCATTTTTTGATGAGCTATACTTGCACAACACTTGATAGTTCATGCTTAGAGTACTTTAAGTAAAAATTAAACTAAAAAGATTGATTTTTTATGATAGAAGAAAATAATAGAAGTAAGAACATGGTTGGAAATTAGTGGATTCTATATTCTAAGCTACTTAGATTAATCCGACTTCAACCTAGAACCTTTGGTTAGTCCGTTGAACTATAGAGAAAGTAAGAACGCAGAAACACCTTAGATTCCTGTGAGACGACCTGTACAACGCTACAACGATACTGTGCGCTTGCAGTAAATATAACACATCAAGTTTTTGGTGCCGTTACCAGGGATCGACGGTGTTTTTCTTGCTTTTTCTGACATTTTACGGGATTAACAGTATTTGTTGAGTATTCTGGGACGAGAAAGTACATATACAGGAAAACAAACAGTACTATATAAGTGTTTAGAGTATACTGAAAAACATACAGAAGCTGATTCTCTGCTTGGACCGCTAATTAGCGGTAGTTACCGCTATTTAGCGGTACTTTTGGTAAGCAATTCCATGGAAATTTCCTGATATCTGTATTTTATCTCCCTGGTGGTGTAAAAAAATACAAAAAAAAAACAAAGGTTAAAAATATTAGGAACCACATTTTTATTTGATCATATCTCTTCCACCGTTTTATCTCCACCACACCCCACTTCTTGCATTAGTTTAGGAATTTCACGCATACACTCACGGTCGCTGGTTCATGCCACACTGGACTCGTGATCAATTTGGTCAACTTGTGAGATCAGATTTGTTCATGGGAGCCAAGATGGACCAACCGATCCCGATCCTTCAGGATCGATGTTACCTGTTGCGTACATCATTACCATCATGCATCAAACTTCCACACGCAGCGGGTAATCACTATGAATTGAAGCCGCAGTATATTAGTATGCTTCCTAAATTCACTGGTTCTGATTCAGAAGATGCATATCTCTTTATCAGTGAATTTCAGGAAGTATGCGTAATGATTAAACTGCAACACTTATCGGAGGACGCAATTAAGCTCCGCTTCCTCCCTTTTGCACTTAAGGATAATGCCAAGAAGTGGTTGTATAGTATGCCTACTGGTTCAATCACTACTTGGGATGAATTCGTTACAGTATTTCTTAAGAAGTATTATCCCACGCATAAGACGACAAAAATACGAAATCAAATTAATCAATTCCGTTAAGTGCCGGGAGAACCCTTCTGGAAATATTTGGAACGATTCAAGGACTTATTAGCTCAGTGCCCCCACCACGCGATAGAAAAGTGGCGGTTGTGTCAAATTGTGTACGAAGGACTCGATTACACATCCAAAACTCTTCTTGAGTCCATGTGTCAGGGGGAGTTCATGAGAAAGAATGAGGATGAAGCATGGGACTTTCTTGAGGACCTATCATGGAAGACTATGCAGTGGGAGAGTCCCACTGAGAATCCTAGTGTTTCAACTTCTACGCATAAAGGTGATATCCATAGCATCGACAGCTCTATAGCTGTCAAAGCTAAGATTGCAGCCCTTATGAGAAGAATTGAGGCATTAGAGACTCCTAGTACTCCACCGGTGGGTCAGGTAAATCAAATTCAAAGTCCCATATACTTTAATTGCGGAACTCCGAATCATGTTATGGAGGAGTGTCCATTATTAATGAATTCCATGGGTTCCACACTTGAACAGGCTAACGCCTTGTATCAACAACCCATGAATAATGCTTACTCTCCTACATACAATCTTGGCTGGAGGAATCATCCAAATCTATCATGGGGTCAAGGGCAATATCAGGGGGCCCCTAACCCTAACATGCAACCTCTAACCAATGGTCAGTCCCCAAGACCAAATATGGGTACTTTTCAAAACCCAAATGCTTCAAACCATGGGAACAAGCAGAATAGACCACCTGTACAAAATCACTCACATCCACAACAGGGGTCTAATAATGATCAAGAAAAGCGACTTCAATCACTTGAGAAGAATGTTGAAAATCTTCTCAAGTCTCAGTCCAACCTTGACACATACATGCAGAATCTTATGAAAGTGTCAAATGATTTTATTCAAAGAACAGATCAGCACCTGCTCGTAAACTCTCAATCTATTAAGAATGTAGAGCAGCAGGTTGGACAATTAACGAGTCAGATGAGTGAACGTGGCCAGGGTACCTTTCCTAATCAACCCATAATGAACCCTAATGCTAGTTCCTCAAACTCCAATCAGTCACATGTCCACCAATGCAATGCCATTCACACGCTTAGATCTGGCAAGCAAGTGGACAATAATGTAGCCATGCCTCCTGATCCCACTCCTACTATCTCGCATGCTACATCATCTCTTCCACCCATTTCTCCACGACCATCTCCATCACCTCCATCATCGTCACATGATCATTTGGAAGAACCTGTTCCTAAGCCGAAAGTACCATATCCCAATCGGCTTAGGAAGCCTTCACCGCAAGTAGAAAAGATTCTTAAAACATTTCAGCAGGTAAAGGTTAATATTCCACTCCTTGACATTATATAACAGATTCCTACTTATGCTAAGTTCCTCAAGGATTTGTGTGCTAAGAAACGAGCAAGAAACGTTCATGAGAAAGTTTTTCTTACTGCAAATATATCACATATCCTCTCTAACTCCTTGCCTATCAAGTACAAAGATCCAGGTTCCCCTACAATATCATGTACTATTGGAACACTACATTTGATAGGGCGTTGCTTGATTTAGGGGCAAGTGTCAACTTGCTTCCTTACACTGTTTATCAGCAACTGGGGTTAGGAAAACTTCAACCTACCAAGGTCATACTACAACTAGCTGATCGTTCAATCAAGAGACCACTTGGTATGGTTGAAGATGTGCTCATTAAGGTCGGCGAGTTTATCTTTCCTGTAGACTTCATTGTCCTAGAAACGGAGCCGATCTCCAATCCACGGAATCAAATTCCCGTTATCTTGGGTAGACCATTCCTTGCAACATCAAATGTATTAATTAATTGTAGGAGTGGTCTCATGAAGTTATCGTTTGGGAATATGACCGTGGCATTGAACATATTTAATATCGATGAGCACGCAACGAGCTCTCTCATTGAGGTCAATATGATTCATAGTTTGCACTCTCATTCGACCTCTTGCACTGATGATAAACCTTCATTTGAGCAAATGTTCAAAGATGAGCTCATACTATTAGAAGAATTGGCACATACTGATTTTATATATGATGATACTTGTGCAAGTGCGCCATTGATTTATGAGCGAACTTTTGAGGATTTATTTGCAGAGGAGCTCGCATTACTTCGTGAGTTAGAAGAGCTACCACCACATTCACATGATCCTGTAGCACTCTTCTCACCTCACAATATTTCTACATGTATGCTTGTTACTACAATGATTGGCAGGTTTATAATAAAAAATTCTTTAACCCAATTGTTAATGCTTATATGTGGACAAAGAAAAAGCGAGGACGGCATAAGAAGCAGGCAGGTAATTTCATGATTTGTAAGAGGTTAATGAGATATAATAATGCACCCACTTCACGTTTAAAATGCACACACTATGAAAGTGGGAAGCGATCGAGAGGTCATAACCGCTTTACATGCGTTAATAGGGTGAGGATATTGAGATCGTAACTTTTTACGACTCTCATTATTTGTATTTGTGTAATAATTTTCTTATTTATTTTACAACACTTTGTTTGTGTATGAGGGCACACACAAGTTTAGGTGTGGGGGAGTGAATTAAGAGATTTTTATTTATTTTAGGATTTTTAGGATTTTATTTTTATTTTTAGGATTTTTTTATTTTTAGATTTTTTTTGGATTTCTTTATTTTACACTTTGGGTAGTTTTTAGGGTAACTAACTGAAATTTTTCAGTTAAAAAAAAAACTAAAAAAACTTAAAAAAAAATAATAAAAAAATAAATTTAACAATAAATTTATGTATTTTTATCAGTAAATCAATCTAATTACAAATAAAGGAACAAATTTAGATTTGAAATTGGATAGGAGAGTAGATTGGATGATGCACTTTGAATTTTATGAAAAAAAATTAAAATCTAAAAAATAAATACCGCTAACAGTAGTTTAGAGGCAAGTATACATCTATTTTTTTCACTTCACAATAGTTTATTAGATTAAGGACAAAGATGATAACGATTGAATAAGTCTTCTCTCTCTAAACAAAAAAGAAGTGAGAATAAAATAATAGGGTGAGCCTAAAGCAATAGTCTCGAGAGTGATAAAATAATAGGGTGCATATGGTATTAAGGCAATAGCCTCAAGAGTAAAAAAAAAAGTGTATGATCTGAGTAATCGGGTACTTTGTGCCTAAGTAAGCGTGAATATTCGCATGAAAAGTAAAATATTCTAAAAAAAAGAAAAAAAGAAAAGAGTATGAACCGAGTAATCGGGTATGTTGCGCCTAAGCAAGCGTGAATATTCGCATGAAAGGTGAAATATTCTTTAAAAAAAATTAAAAAAAAGAAAAAAAAGAAAAAAAAATTATGAGAAAGGAGCTGAATCATAAGTTAGAGTTGGAGTCCAAAACCAAAGTAGACTATCACACGTGCACGTAGATATATAGGAGCCAATAGATTATCTATTAGTGGGTATTGAAAGATAAGATTTAAATTTTTGATTAAAATGATAAGTGTATCTGATATGACGCTTGATTTGAAAATTAATAATCTAAATGCGTTCTTGAGTTTGTATATTAGTGAGACCAATTGTTGAAAATATTATAAAAAAAAGATTTTTTCTTTCTTTTGTATAAAATTTTTATTTTTCTTGATTTTTGGTTATCCTTATTTTTCATTTCTTTATTCCTTAATCTATCTTCTTCATGAATTTTGTGGGTATATTCACTGCAAACCCTCACGAGACAACACTCGTCCACTAGGGTAACCTAGGAGTTTAAAGACTTGTTGCACGTGTCAAGTGCAATCACGATTCCTGCGAAAGTGAGTTAGGATTTTTCTTTTTCTTTTTAGGTTTAGGTTTTGCTCGAGGACTAGCAAAAGATAGGTGTGGGGGTGTGATGAGTATCATATATTGTATTTTTCCTTCCATACTTTATCTATTTTTTGTATATAAATAAATACTACCCGGTATTTTTAGTATCTTTTGCAGATAATCCGAATTATACAAGGAAATGGCATGAAATCAGAGTTGGACTCGGAAATCAGAGTCCGAAAAGTTTCCAAAGTAAGCAAAACTACGAAACTATAATGTTGCAGAGACGCAAAGTCGAATACAGTCAGGAAAACTAAATAAACAAGACAAGAGCTTCACGTACAAAAATCTTCAAGCAATTTGTACAATATTAGGCCGCTAAGTAGTGGTATTTACCGCTAAATAGCGGCCAAAACGTGGCCACATGCCGAGTTTTCTCCCGTAGCGTCTTTGTAATTTACTGGATTTAGTGGTTCTGTTAGAAATAGGGTTTGGTTTCCGAGACCTATATGTTGGCCGACCCTTATATTTTGACGGGATTCTGAAATTTTTGTATTCGATTTTTCTTATCAATAAAGTTGGGATTTTTGCTGAAGGTCGACGGCCACAACACCGTGTCCAGAGGTAACCCATTATTCTTGAGAATTTTTACTTGCTTTCTGCAAAGATTTAATTGCTTTCTATTTTAGGATTTATCGCTTTCTAGATTAGGCTTTATCATTTTATGAATAAAAATTTGATCTTCCTTAGTAAAAATCATGAGTAGCTAATTAGATTAGCTCTAGGATGTAGATGAAGTTAAGATCCACCATGAAATTATTTTCTAATATTTTTCTCCTTAAATAAAATTGATAAAGCCATGATTTTTCAAATGAAAGATTAAAATACAAGGACCCGAAGTTTAGAACTTTGATAGGTTATACTTGAATTAGGATTCTTGATAATCTATGCTTAGTTAAGAATTGGGGTTGCTGGTTTTGTCTTTTTATTTGAATTATCTAAAAGATTTAGTTTATTTTTATATGAAGTAGTATCTTTTGATGAGTTATACTTGCACAACACTTGATAGCTCATGCTTAGAGTACTTTAAGTAAAAATTAAACTAAAAAGATTGATTTTTTATAATAGAAGAAAATAATAGAAGTAAGAACATGGTTGGAAATTAGTGGATTCTATATCCTAAGCTACTTAGATTAATCCGACTTCAACCTAGAACCTTTGATTAGTCCGTTGAACTATAGAGAAAGTAAGAATGCAGAAACACCTTAGATCCCTGTAAGACGACCTGTACAGCGCTACAACGATACTGTGCGCTTGCAGTAAATATAACACATCAAAGACTCTTATCAAAGTCTCCTCTTAAGGACTGTATTTTTAGATGGTTATCTATCTCATTAGAGCTTTGCTCTTTACTATAAAAATTTTGATCTCTCTAGCTTACCACGTTCCAAGAATTCATCTTTGGGGTGGACCAAGGCAAGAAATAATGTGTTTAACTATTTTTCTAGCAAGAAAAAACATATCCAACTCTTTTTAGTAAGAAATTATATATTTAACTCTCTCACTAGGAAGATTTCATGTACTCTTGTATTTTTGTAGTAAGAAACCTTGCTGTCGAGCGCACAAATATTCACTAAAATGGTCATATCTTTTGAACCATAAGTCAAATTAAGTTGATTTATTTTTTAGTTTAAAAGAAAATTCAATTTTCTATAATTTTTGTATATTACTTTATGCTAATTTTGCCTCTAACCAGTTCAAAATCTAGTTCAAATTTGATATCTGTGCAAACATGGATCTACTATCATCTGGACATATCTTCGGTTGTTTAATATAACTTTTAATGTAGACCTCCAAATGAGTTTATTTTGGTCTAATTAGAAATATAATTCAATTTACTACAACTTACATATATATTTGTCTCCTTAGTTTACATCTAACCCCTCCAAAAAATAGGTTCCAAGATGAGCTTTGCTATAAAATGCGAATCAGCCCCTTTAATCCGCGTTCTGATCCAATCCACTAGGGTGCCAAATGCTGATCTGCATTTGATCCACATTTAGATCTGACCTATTTGGGTGCCAAACATTGATCACTTTGATATGCATTTGGATCCAAACCACTACAACCTCATTGGAAATCCACATTATTTTAAAATGGTGCCTTAATTCTAGCATGCACATAGATTTACTAAAATCATCATAACATTTAACCTAGACCTATGATTGAGCTAATCTTAGATCCATTGGAAAGGAAATTCAATGATTTACAAATTCTATTAATTCTTGCATTTCTAATTCTCATTTTATCCTAATCAAATCTTAACCTAAAATTGGAGTTGCTGCACAAAAATAAAGTTCTTGTGCCATATTCGATAAACCCATGATATCATTTGAACTCAAATACTGATTAAACTCATCTTAGGCTTGTTTAAAAGAGAACTCAGTTTACAACTTCCATTTATGAATCTTAGTAAGATACTAGCAAGACTAATTATCTTTTTGTGGTTCGCCATTCTCCCTTACAAGCATCGCTCAATTGTGGCCCTACCTATGAACTGTGTCTTCATTATATTTTTATAATTTTCACATTATTTGGTAATTTGATGCTTACCTTATCATCCAAACTCGCCCTAGACTAATTATTTTTGCCAACTCCACCAACACAACTGATCCCCGCCATTGTACTCTCCTCTCCAACTCCTATGAGATTTAGTCCAAACACATTCACAATCTTTGTTAAGAATTAGTTTGAATCAATTTTATTACATAACTATATAATTTATTATTTTCTATTTTAACTTCCCTACTTAACTGATGATTTACTTGTTAATTCTTAACCTCTCAGATTTGATAAGAATGGTATACTTGACTTAAATAACTATTGCACAATATATTATTTCGTTTATATGGTATTGTAACATTCTACTTTCCTGATAATTGCCTTAGTTATATCATGCATATATGTCACATCACTGGTATGCCTTTTGCTCTGGACATATAGTTGATTCTTGACTTACTTGTGACATTTCGTATTTGGACGTGACTCGGCTTGTGTGATATGCATGATATAATCTGTAACTTGACATGACTTGATTCCTAAACAAATATATAAATAAAATAATAGGTACAGGGGAACTGAATGGTGGAATGAAACACATATTACAGAAAGCTACATCACTATATCGGCCCTGTTTTGTCAATATCTATTTCTAGAAGAAACTAGCACTTAGCAGTGCAATTGGTTCAAGGGAGACAAACGTCTTGGTCGTGATCTCGAGTATGCATGGGATAATACTAGCACTTAACAATGCGATTGGTCCAAGAGAGACCATCTTGAACGTGATCCTGAGTATGCACGGGATAATACAAGCACTTAGTGTCCAACAAATGCCAACTTATTGGTCGTGATCCCCAGT